>CBVK0100932793.1:0-21176 GCA_900067695.1 Picea abies | reverse complement strand
TTGATGGTTGATTATGGCAAATAGATGCAAGACAAGAACTTGAAGTTGTTTATGTTTTAGAGGAGTTTGGCTTTGGAATATATTGGATTCAAAGATTGTTCGTTTTTACTTTTTGCTTGATGAAGCTTCCCTAAATTCTTTGGATTCTAGTGGTGCTATTGGCTTTTAATAGTTGGTTGGCAATGTGAAATTTAGCTTTTCAGTTATGTTGATATGAGGTGTTACCCAATGAAATGATGCTCTTCGATGGAGGGAAAATTGGCCTTTTATTTTGCAGTTATTAACATTTTACCTAATCAAATGGTTCTTTTCAATGGAGGGAAAAGCATGTCTCCTTGTATATTGAAATATTTTTCTACTTCATGTTATCTTTCATTTGTGATGTGATTATTCTCCTGCCCACACTAAAGCAGGTGACCAACATCATATGTCTCTAATAGAGACTATTCTCTCTCTGACTCGTAAATTATAGACCCCAAAAAACATCTCTGCACACCAACAACCATGGAATTACAATCAATTGTTATAGTCTTATCTAAATATTAGAAAAACAATCTTAGGTCATTATTTAAGATTGAAATAAAAGAACCAATGCCACCTAGTGGCTACAGAGATATGAAAGTGTTAAGAACACTGTATCTAAAGGATACATAAACTAAGAGGATAAATTGTTAATAAAAAAATCTGAGTTTCTTAAATATAGACCGATGATATAGATTTAAATATTGATATGGCTAGTATCTTAGCAAAGGTTAATGTACCTGTCCCTCTTAGTACTGATATTGTATTTTTTTTTTTTAAATACCTACAAGAAGGTCGCTATTGCGACATCTTGGAGTGTCGCTCCCATAACAACCACGTCGGAGATGATACCTCTTAACATCGCTCTGCCCACGTTCTAGACATCTTTCTTGCCACCTTCAAGACGTTGATCTTGCCATGTTCAAATGTCTCTATTGCCACGTCTAAGATGTCTCTCTTGCCACGTTCCTGATGTCTCTCTTCCCACGTTCTAGACGTCTCTCTTGCCACCTTCAAGACGTTGGTCTTGCCACGTTTCACACGTCTCTCTTGCCACGTTTAAGACGTCGGTCTTGCCACGTTCCAGGCGTCAGTCTTGCCACATTCCAGATGTCTCTATTGCCACGTTTTAGATGTCTCTCTTGCCACGTTCAAGACGTCGTTCTTGCCACGTTTAAGACGTCGGTCTTGCCACGTTCCAGATGTCTCTATTGCCACGTTTCAGATGTCTCTCTTGCCATGTTCAAGACGTCGGTCTTTCCATGTTCAAGAGGTTGCAATAACGACGAAATATATGTGATCGAAAAAGAGACGTCATGTGAAACGACGTTTGTCGGGGTCCGTTGTTTGTCGTTCTCCCGACAATATAAAGTGGCAATTGTGTCGAATGCGCCGTCGGAATTTGACCCAAATGTACTAGTGGCTCATACCCAACTAGTGTTCCATGGCAGGCATTCATTAAGACACTTGGCATTGTTATGCACTGGGAAATTTTGTTTCCTCCTTTGCGGCTTAGGGCTTGAAGGAGACTTGGCACTTGGTCAATGTGGCGGGCTTTGATGAATTCTTGAAACTTGCACTAGTAGTATTGAAACCTAACAGTCGATGCATACAGGCCTAGGCACCTTTAATTTCCGCAATGAACACCATTATTTTTGCCATAATATCATGAGGAAGTCACTTGGTTCTCAGGCAATCCTCTGTATCTTGGCGTTTTGCTGTCAAATTGGCACCTGCACATTCATCTAACAAATGACAAAACTCTAGACACTAGGCATGTCTTTCAACATCTGTGTATTGATATTTATACCTACACACTGAGGTCTGACCTCTAAATGGTGAATGCAAGGGTTGACATAACTCCCAATGCCTGTGAGGTTGGCATTCTAGCATTGGTTTTTTTTATCACTGGGATTTATCCCACATTATCCAGGCAAGAATACTTTGTTGTTTGTATATGCATCGATCTTTCAATGTTCATTCAATCTATAGTGCATAATGGTGCTTCCTTGTGGGCTCATCCTCCATGTGACTTGATGCATAGTGCTTAGGTGCTTGGTCTCGGTTGACTTGTGTTGTTTTGCTAGCTGAGATACTAACTTGTGTTGTGCGTTGGTGCAGGTGCTTGCTCTTGGTGTCGGGATCGAATTTGTAGATTGGCTTATGGGCCCAATAATTTTACTAGAATAAACATAATCCATGTAATAATTTTTTTATTATTTGCCCAGACTTACAAAAAACTGCCCAAAGACATATTGTTATCCAATGCCCAAAAATAAAATAAGAAAACTTCACAAAGCCATATTGTTATCCAATGCCCCCCAAAAAATAAGAAATACCATGCATATAAGCCAAAAACCTTTGATTTTTTTTGCCCTTATGTAAAGTGTCCTCAGCCCTGAGAGCACATTAACCCTTTTTTTTTTAAACCAACTTTAGCCAAAATTTTATATTTACATGTGACAACACAATCTATATTCCTTAAGCCTCTTCTTCCAAGCAATCACTTTAGCTCTTTTCATTATGACCATGTTTTCATCCTTAGGATCATCAATGAAATCTATCCTTCTCCCTATCCTACTGGTAGATGCCTCTGTTGTATCAAGTGCAATAGATTGCTTTCCTTTCTTGAATCTCTTCTTCTTTCCAAGAGGATTCTTAGGATCTTCTTCAAAGGTGAACTCAAACCAAAACAAAAAATACCCCCATGTTTTATTCATTTTCTTCAGTTCTTCAATGATAAGTAATTTAATCAAACCACAATGAAAAAGTCTGGTCTCATCCTTCAGCCTTGGCAGGATTGGCTTTGACCTTAGACATTTTTACGAGGATTTGCCAAACAAAATAGGGCATATTGAGTGGTTGAGTACCTATGAAATGTTCCAATAATCTAATGTGATAAAGGGAAGTTGAATTATACCTTCCCTCACATGTTATATACCTTATAATAGAAACCAACAATTCATTCCACTCCTTCCTTATGTAATCCCTTGGAACACTCTTCCCTAGTTTCGATCCTCGATGTTATGTAATCCCTTGGAACAACCTTGAAAAACAAAACCCCTGATGCTTGCAACATTGTCTAAAGGATGGAAAGACTATGTTTCTTTTTCCAAATATGTAAAATGAGTATATTATAGTTTAATGAACATATTTCCCTATTATTATATATGGGTTTTATACTTATTCAAAAAAAATTCCAAGACTTTACAAGGTTTTATAATTCAGTGAAAAATCGCTAAGATTTTACAAGATTTTATAATTCAGTGAAAAATCGCTAAGATTTTACAAGATTTTATAATTCAGTGAAAGATTCGCCAAGATTTTACAAGATTATATAATTGACTAAAATATTCGCCAAAAAATTATATATACATATTATATAATTGATAAAATAGCCTTCATTTTTTCCTATGTATCACGGGGACTCGCCCATTTATTATATATATAAATTTAGGGGGGGGTTTTAAAATCACCCCTGAAGCTAAGTGTTATAATGCATGTGGTTCCACCTTGCTGTCTCAAGGGTTTCTCACCTACTATCGACAAGGTCGAACTCCAGTCTCCCTGTGTTGGTTCCACCAAACAAACCCTTGATTATTCAGAGCCTGATTTTGATAAATTGAACTAGTTACACCCTATTGGGTATCTTGTTGAATGTCATGAGTTGGTGGAATAGTGTTGATAATGGTTTTGATTATTGTCTCATCTCTGTTGATCGAGTTGGTTACACATTTGTAATTCGAAATGATTATTGGTATAGAGTCTTTTCATTCTTTTATTGTGACAGTTGAATTGATAGCTCAACATTGTTTTATGGTTTGATTGGTAGTAATTAGATATGTACAACCACATAAATGCTTCTTTGGATTATGCATTGGTTTGTATGTTTCCTACAATGTGTTATAAATTGAAGTGATGGTTGATGTTACTATGTGTTTAAATTGCCCGATCGAGATTAATTCAATTTAAAGTATTGACAGTTGTGGTTTGGTTGTCTACTGTGTATGATTTATGGAAATTGTGCATCATATCATTTTATTGCACCATCAGAGATGGGCACAGGGTTTTAGTAGTATGGTTTCATTGCAATTTAATTGTTAAATTGGTTAAAGTAATGGAATCAGGCACATTTTAAAAGATCTTGTGTTCGTGTTTGATTTGAGAAATTAAATTATGGGCAGTGGTGATGTTTTTATGCTAAATAGAGTTGAACAAATGACTTTGTGTTCCTTGGATTTTGTTTTAAATATGAAAGGGAAGTAAGTGAAAAAGAAACAAAATTATTTATACAAGATGTTTGAAAGGAATATTGATTCTGAGTATGATGACACTGTGTTAATTAAAAGTGTTAAAGATTTAAATGTGGAAAATGAACAAGTTTTAACACACAGTAATGGTTTTAACACACAATAATTGTTTAATTGATGCTGGAATAGTTGTATTGGATACATAACTGTTTTTATGGATTACTTAATTGATTTTTCGAACAATATCCTCTCTTTTCCCCTACCATTATTTCACTTTTCGCTAATTACAATTCCCCCCGCCTTCCCATATTCATTATCCACTCAATGTTTTTAAAATTTAATTATTGTTAAGATAAGTTATGTATTATGACAGTTTAAGGATCACAAAGATGGATTATAGTGATATATTCTTTTGGTTTATGTTACAATTGATTGTTTGTTCTCCGTGAGAAGTAATCATGATCTTTTCCCCCTCATTTTAACATTTTTTTTCTCAATACAACCCCTCTCTTATCCCAAAACCCTTTTTCACCCCCTACTTATTGACAACTATTAAAAAAATTGTATGGATTGGATTGCATGAGTTTGATATGTTGCTAAGCCAAATTTTATTTCATATTTTAAAAAATTTATCATGTATGGTTGTTAAAGAAACTATTTTCTAATCAATTATGCATACAAGAATGAGATTTTTCAGTAGAGGTATCCATGGAATAGGTAAACGAGGAAGAGGTAATTGGAACAGGGGCCCTAGAAGGCCAAGATTCTCTATACACTTTGATGTAGAATTGCAAGAGTTAGGCCATCTATTTCAAGCTGGGTTTTTTAACTGGATTGGGCAAGGAGTGGTCCAACCTAGGCCCGAAAGGCCTCCCTTCCAAGCCCCACAGTTCCTTGGTATCCCCGTGACCCCTCATGTCTCACTACAACCTAAAGTTACCAAAAACGATGGATGGAAAGATATTGTCCACCTGACAATCTCCCAACATCGTGACTGACATAATTTGTCTTTACCTGCTCCTCTTCCTATCAATCAAATTTTCCAAGCTGCCCTTGTCCACTCATCAGTTCAGTGTTCCCATGCAAGAAAAAGGTTGAAAATCGAGGCTCACCATGCCCGTGACAAAGGAAAAGCCACTACTGCCCCATCCTCACCTTCAAATGACTCTGATAAATTTGTGTCCTCCCACATGCATTTGAGAGATGATTTCTCTCATGTGATCAGTGAGATTAGGCCTAAAGGATCCACACAACCTAAGGAAAATTCAGAGAGATCAAAAGGTGACAACAACAACAGGGGAATTTTTTCCTCCCAAAGTGGAAAATATATATTTTAAGATTTTATATATTAATTGTTGAGAACAATTAACTTCTGAATTTTTGGACAACACACTATTTTTTGGATATATGGGTAATATACTTTTGGAAATAATTTCAATTATCATTGAGATAAATTGTCAAATATGAATGTGATGATGGGAGTCACAAGGAGGGATGTTTTGTTTGTTTAACTAGTTGTGTTATGATTGTTAAAAGCTAAAGGGAGTCACAAGGGGTCCCACCTACTAGTTATTATTTATTTAAAACCCCTCATTATGATTTATTACTTTCCCCCTTAACTAAAAAGTTGGTTGAGTTTTAGTTAACTGAACTAAGGAAGTAGTTCACCTACTTCAACCAATTCTAATTTTATTAAAGGAAAAAGGAAAGGGAGGAACAAGGGGAGAATAGAAGGAGATGCATATTAAGGTTTTATCTTTGAGTTTTGTTGAGATAATTCAGTTTTCATTCATTTCTTAACTCATTAGAAGCCTAATTTTTTTTTATGATAGCAGGGTTTTATTGTAGACATCAAGATTTAGGGTTGAATTACATCATTCAGACACTTCTTTTTCAAAGGTGTTGGTCCATCTTTGATAGCCTGTGTAGACTTGTCTGTTTGTGAATTAGATTTCATGACTGACAAAGGATATTGTGCAGATTCGAGTGGGAAACAATATGTGGCAAGCTGATCCAACTTTTAAAGTTCAGTTTTTTACTTTCTGTCAGAAGTCCTTTTGTATGTTTCATCGAGGACATCTAAGTTTGACTTTGGTCCAAAACTTCCTCAGGAAATTTTGTAAAGAGAACGATTCTTTGATGAATTGGAATGAAATAAAGGATTTATTTATGTCTCATCTATTTTGATTATTGACTTGGTGTCTTTACTTCTGTCTCTATATTTATTTCAACATCTGTTACATTCAGAAAATCACATAAATAATGAATTTTTCAGCAAGCTTTTATTTATAAAAAAACCAACCTAAGCACTCGTAAACAATACTTGTGAATTAGGATAACATTTTTTATGGCTATAAACATAGGGCGATATTCCCGTCTATATTTATTTATCCAAGTAAGATCTGAAAATGCTTGAGTAGAAGTAGCATGGCTCGACCTTGGTGGTTGGGTATGTTACAATACCTCAACGAGTAAATGCATGTTTCTCATGCATTGAATGCATAGGGAATCATGTTCCTAAAAAATTAACAACAAATTAATTTTTTAATCCATCTCATATTCTATTATTCACCCTCAACAAATCACAAACCTAGAATATTTCCAAGTATGGTATCAATAGCATGCCACATGACCACGTCAACAACCACATAAAATTCCAACTCAAATGACGTCTCAAATCTCACATCAAACCTCATATCCAAGTTCTCATTTAAAACCACATTGAAAGCACATCAATAGCACAACCAAAATATATATCCAACCATTGGGTATCAAAATGTAATTGTGAGGTGGTCTATAACATCAATGTTGAGTCGATATATTATACGATATACAATATGCATTGGAAACTTAAAATATCAAGCTTTAATTGCAACATGTCACCTTTCTCATATAGAATGAACACTTCCATATATGTATGATTATAACATGAATGTAATGACATGTGATGTTGTAACCAAAACTTTTATATATGGTAAACCATATCACTATACCTTATTTATGTGAAATGAGTTTGCATAAAATGAACTTTCCCTCTCTTTTAAAATTATATTATTTAATTAGAACGCAACCTTTGTGATCAATGCTTACTGAGATACAAGAGTTATAAGTAAAAGAAAACCTTTTAATGCCTTATAATTTTTTTGTTTAAGTATCAATAGAATTTTATGAGTGGAATGTGTGTAAGATAGAGGATCTTTTGAATCTTTTTTAGAAGAACCTATTTTCCTTCCTGTGCAACCAAATCAAGAGTAAAACTCATAATCAACCTAAGAAGGAAACATATTCACTGCATAATGTAAATGAGACCACTTCAATGGAGTGGTAATGTTTAATCCTAGGGATAGTTGAAATTAAACATCCTTTCTTTCTCCCTAGGGGATTCCACCTATAGTTATATTTATTATATTATAAATAACAAAAATTTTAAACTATTCCTTGCAACTATTTGTAGGTTGGTGGCTAGTTTGCGAGTCAAAATCTGGAGACTCCACAAGGTAGGGAAGTTTTAATTGGATATTTATGAAGAATATTTGGTTTTTTTAGGAATTGTCAAGCATTTATTTGATAAACACTTGCAAAAGAAAATTGTACGGAGGGAAGAATGGGAAAGAAGAAAATGGGAACAACTTTGCACATC
Source organism: Picea abies (assembly GCA_900067695.1). Lineage (NCBI taxonomy): Eukaryota > Viridiplantae > Streptophyta > Pinopsida > Pinales > Pinaceae > Picea > Picea abies. Next base: position 13,265 of record CBVK0100932793.1, on the reverse strand, counting down.
ATATTTTATCAAGAAATCTATAGTCATGGAAAATACTACATAAGTAGTGTTATGGACCCAAAAGATCATATGTCTTTTCTATTCTTATCAATTTCAAAGAACATCATCAAACTTTTGTAGTTAGCATGACAAACCAAGTGGCTCAAGTGATCCAATTTTACTCAAACATAATTTCAAAGAAAGAAAAAATACAGAAGTGATAAAATTAAAAAAGAAAACCAGTTGTACAAATAGGAAAAGAAATAAACATAACTAAAATAAAATATATACAGGAAGCATTAGAAATATGATCAATCAAATCATTCTAGTTCAACATAATTCTTCAAATGTGAACCATTTGTAGTATATGAAAATAATATATCTTCCATGTATTTTAATAAGTATGACTTGTTACCTATGACATAGGCGATTTTGAATGGACCCAGCCAAAACTTCTGAAATTTGGAATGTTTCCTTTTATCAGTCTGTGCATAATTCCAAAGCAACAATTTCTCATCAACTCTGAAGATAGTAGATTTATCCTTTTTATCGAAGTATTTTTTTAACAGTTTGTTGGATTTTCCTTTGATTTTCTAAAGCATGGTTCCTTCATTCTTCCAAGGAAAGAAAATTATTTATTCTTTGAGAAATATCTATCGTGTTTAATTCTTCATCCTATAATTCTAATCGAAGAGAGGTAAGTTCAAGTTCTACAGGAATAATAGTTTTTTCACCATATAAGATTTGGAATAAAGTATGACCAATGCTATATTTGGTGGTGTTTTGATATTCCCAAAGTGCATTTGTGAGTAGTGTGTGCCACTGATGGGGTTTATCATATATGATCTTCCTTAAAATATTGATCAAGTTCTTACCAGTAGACTTAGCTTGCCCATTTCCTTGAAAATAATAGGTAGAAGAAGTAAATTGTTTCACACCAAATTTACTAATAAATTGAGTGAAATTTGAAGAAATGAAAGTTGGTCCATTATCAGAAATAATTTCAATAGGAGGACAAAAATGAGAAAAGATATTTGATTCTAGGAAAAAAATGACATGTTCATATTGTGCACGCTTGAATGGTATATATTCAGTCCACTTAGTAAAGTAAGATGTTGTTGTAAGTATAAAACTTTGTCCAATAGAAGATGGAGGAATAATAGAAATAATGAAATCTAAACCTCATTTAGAAAATGGAAAATATAGAAGAACAAGTTGCAAGGGAATGGAAGAAAATTGTTATTTACCAACAAATTTTTTACGCTTATCGCAAGCCCTTCTGAATTTAAAATAATCTCTAAATATGTAAAGCCAATAATACCTCGTTCTCAAAATTTTGAAGGAAGTGGATTTTTCCACAAAGTGACCACCGATATGAACGTTTGACTCTATTGATCCATGGATTTCTCTCAAGATTTTCTGAGTGGTTGCATCATCTATACATTGGAACAACAACCCATCAATAGATCTTCGAAATAAACAATTTCCCAAGATTAGATATTTAGAGGCTTCAAGATGTAGCCTCTTGCGTTGCTGAGATTCTAGGTAATTAGGACACCTGTAGAATTACAAATAATAAACAAGGCCCTTATACCAAGGGTGTTCAGCAAGATCAAGATTCTGATTTTCAATTAAAAAAAATAGTGCCAGTAGAGCATTTTCATCGTTTTCAGAAGACTCACTCGATTCAGGATGTTGATCCAAGTGAAGTGCTAAGTCACATCCCTTGATTTTTTTTGATGTTGTGATTGTTAAATCGTGTTCTTGAATTTTTGCAAGACATTATGCAAGTTTTCCTGAAAGATGAGTTTGTGAAAGTAAAAACTTGACAGTATTTAAAGGGACTTTTACCTATGTGTGCTTGCCAAGAACAAAGTGGAATTTTTTTTCTATAGCCTTAACAAGAGAAAAAGTATGTTTTTCAATAAGAGAATATTTTATTTTATCATCATATAGGATATGGCTCATGTAAACTACATGTTACTCATTATTCTAATCATATTTTTGGATAAGAACAACAGAAATTGCTTCTTTTGTTGAGTTTGTATACATAATAAATTCTTTGTCAAAATATCATTTTGCCAAGACTGGTCCAAAATTGATTACCTTTTTAATTCCTACAAAATATTTTTCAACATATTTCGTCCATGAAAAAGATTCATCTTGTTTAAGCATGTTATGAATAGGCTTAACCATTACAACAAAATTAGGAACAAATATTCTAACAAAGTTAATTTTTCCCATAAAATATTCGATTTCCTTTTTATATGTAGGGGATAAAATATTTAAAATGGCAGTAACCCTCTCTAGATCAATGTTAATCCCTGAATTTGAAACAATGTGACAAATAATTTTACCTTGGGTGACGCCGAAAATAGATTTTACAAGATTTAGACACATGCCAATTTTTTTGCATCGCAAAAAGACATTTTTAAGATTATCAAAATGATCTCATCGGTTTTTAGAATATACAATTAAGTCGTCAATATAAATATGAATTATCTTTCCAATAAGATCATTGATATCTATTTGCATAGCTCTCTAAAATGTGGCACCTACATTAGCTAAGCCAAAAGGAATTTGCTCATAGGCAAAGGTGCCCCACCAAGTTGTGAACGTGGTTTTATATTTTCTTGTCCTTTTAACTATGATTTTATTATAACCAGAAAAATCATCAAGAACATCATTTGTGATCCTAAAACTTCCTGCAAAATCATTTCCATATTGGGAAGAGGAAAGTTACCTTTAATGATAGCTCAGTTAAGTGCACAGAAATCCACACATAAACAAATATGACCATTATTTTTTCATACAGGAATCATATTATACATCCACTCAGAATATTTAACCGAAAATCTTATATGAGAATTTATTAACTTGTCCACTTCTTTTCTGATGGTAGCTTCAAGAGAAATATTAATGTGCCTATCTTTCTACCTGACAAGTTTTTCTCCTTCCTTAATCAGAATAGAATGATGGATGACACTAGGATCAAAACCACGAAGATCCTCATAAGACCAGGAAAAAACATATTTAAATTCACGGAACAATCCATGAATTTATTATTTTCATCATCAGAACATTGGGCTCCAATTTTTAAAAATCTTGGATTCTCTTTAGTCCCAATGTTCATGGGAATGATATCTCCTATTTTCCTTTTTGACTCCTCTTCTTTGTGATCTTTATTATTGCTAACATCACTAGTTGAGAATGAGATTTCAAGAGGAATCAAGCCTTAGGAATTTTATTGTCTTCGAGAGAAATTATTTCCTTTGGATTATACGACTCATTTTGAATAAAAGCACAAATGATTTCATCATCAGGGAAAACTTGTCATGATTCCCCATTATTATGAATATGAGGTCGATACAAGGATAAAATTTTCAATCAGGTCTTTGAGGGAATCATTTCCTTGTAGGAAAAGATGCAAAAATAGGTAATCTATGAGTCATTGAATTCAATTCCCTTTTGATGTGAGTGATGTGTTATCGCACAATTTGTACTTGCCCAAATCCTAAGGAAAGTGGGAAGACATTGAAGTAACATGGGGGTGATCTTGTCACTATCACCTCAATAGGGTACCCCTTTCTATTTAGGAGGAGGAAAAACCCACTCCAAGGGAGACGTCCCAAGACCCAGGGGTTTTGAGGAAGGGAAAAGAACAAGGTAAACTAACCCTCTCTCTCTAGGTCATTCAAACCGGGTTTAGTTACCAAGTCACGTCTTTATGGATGAATAAAAAGCTAAACATAAGTGTACCTTCTCTTTACCAAGACAAAGGAAAACATTATGGTAGTTTGTGAGCAATAAATGGTATTAGTGCTTCAACAAGATAATGAACTTGTAATAAAAATTTCTAGTAAACAAGAGTATGTAGAAAATAAAAAATGTATAACATCATTAAGTACAGTGATAATAGTTGCAATATATATTCCAGAAAATGTGTTTTCCTAGACAATATAGTGAGATAATTAAAGTCTCAAATGATAATATTTTGTCACATGCAGGTTCCATAATTTTTTTAGCTAGCAAATGAACTTTAATAGGTTGTTGAAGATTATTATAACAACAGTTGTAACATCAGCAATATACCTTTCAAAAAATGCACTTTGTGGAGGCAATTAAATGCATATTTTACTTCAATTCATATTACTTTTCCCAATGCAAATTATGGGTTGATTTAGTTAGCTGGTAGAGTTGAATACGATGCTATATAATGGTTGTAATAGTGATTATGACCTAAACAAGTCGACAATTAGTAGTTCCAGGATAGGTTATTGGGTTAGGTTAGGTTAGCAAGAGTAGCAAGTAGAATTCTGAATTTTTAGGTTGATTTCTCAAGGAGATAGAGTTTGAAGATTATTTCCTTACAAGGGGGTGATGGAGTAAAAGGTGGCAACTTCATGTTTGAGGCTGATAAAAAGATGATAATGTTGAATTAAGAGGGAAGAGATGCCTAGGAGGACTAGCACCTTAAGTCCTCCTAAGATCTAAACCTTAAGAGAAGAGCTAGCTAGGGTGTAGGCTCTTCTAGGCCCTAGCACCGCCTTCTTCTTAGACCTTTCGAAGATTAAATTTATATGCAACAACAACTTGATCAATGCCTCTAAAGTGCTAGAAATTTAGGGATCTAGAGGCTTGACGAGTTATTTAATCAAATTAGTAAAGCTTGACAAATAGAAATCAAATAAATATCACCTTAAGTTCTTTACTTCTAGCATTAATTAGGCATTCAATTTCATAATATCATATGAATAAGTAAACCATACAATTAACCATTCAAATAGATGAAAAAATGTAGATTTTACTTACTTGCACCAATAATAATCATGCAAAACATCACTAGATTTCCATAACAATTTATAAAATTGATCCAAGTTGCAAAGAAAAGCCTCCAAGACAAGTGTGCCTTCCTTATTTCAGCCAAGTACCCCTTAAAAGGGTGCAAATTTCAATCCCCCACTCTGCTAAGTGAGAGTTATGATTAAAAATGAAAGTTTATTTTGTTTATTTATACAAAATTAGACCCAAAATTAAATTTAATCCAAAATTGTTGGGACGACCTTATCAATTTACCCTAATTTCACAAAATTAAACAAATTACATTTAAAATCCCCTCAAGGATGATGTCATGCTCCTCTAAGGTGATGTTGAGCCCCATGTGTGGGATGTTGGGAAATAAATATGTAGTGTTATCCCTCCAAAGACCTTAACTAATGCCCACACATGCCACAAGCCTCATCAATGTCTCCAAAATATCAAAACCTAGCCCTGGTGACATATAGGGCTATAAGGGTGACGTCTAAGGCCTCCGAGGGCCAATGTCTAGTTGGGAGGAGATGGGGACCCTTCATCTAGTCGTGTCAAAGTGCCTCCAAAGGAAATGACTTCCTTCCTCAATGTGTAAATAATTCTCCCTTGTCATTCCCCAGGCTTGGGATTTTAGCGTCCATCTATGGGATTTAAGCCCTCATGAAGATCCAAACTGGTCATATCCTCATAAATATCTATCCACCGAGAAAAATCCTACAAAGAAAACAAGTACACCATCCAGGGTTCCATGAGTCACAAGTATCATAGCAAGTAAATCACATTTAATAATCAAAGCATTCGAACATGTGCATCAAACCCCCCTAATCCCAAACACATGCTCAAAGAGGTTATGAAATTTGACAAATTTAGGTTTGGAGAGGGTCTCAAGGTGTCCTATTGGGTTAATCTCCCTTAAGTCTAGGGTGTTTCCCAGGTGGAACCTAATCCAAGTCATGTAAGTATATCAAGTGGCATTGGGTAGGCCTTTTGGCATGGGGTTCATGTGATAATAGGGAAATGTAGAGTCTTACATATGGGTGCCTTTGTGGAGGGTGATTTGCACCTTGTCATGAATGAATTTGTTTCCTAGCCCATTCATTTTCATTTATTCTTAGTTGTATTTCTTTTAATCTTTTCTTTTGTGCTACAAGGAAATAGTTGAGGGCCATTGTCTTGGCTTGGTGACCAGAGGTGACAGTGTCATCCACAAAACATTTCACGGAAATGAGAAGGTAGGCTCGTGATGAGACCCCCTTTCTCTTAGCTATGCAACCAATATACACTACCTTGGATTTGTGACCAAATAGGTGTTAATGTCATACCGCTACATGTTCATGGTCATGATAGGTCGGCTTGTAATGAGACCTCCCATCCACCAACTAATACCTTGATTTTTCATGCTATTTTGTGGGTCCCCTTTTCTTATTGAGAATATTTTCACTACTTTCTTTGGGATCCCTGGGAGAAGCATCTCGAAGGTTTCAAATTTTTCTCTTAACTCTTTCTATCTACTTTTAGCCTCTAGGCCTTCAACCCCTTCTTCCCATGAGATAAGGTACAACCCTTCCTAGTGTAGCCTATACCAATTCCCAAAAGATGGGGAGTTTGAAGGGATGAGGATGGAAAGTGGTAAATTATGGAGGGAAAATACCATGACTCATCAAGTATCTACCTAGTGACAACGCATCCTGAAGGGAAACCAAATTACTAGGGCACCATGTCACCCTCCCAGGTTTAAACAAGGCAAAGAGCATGAACTCCAAGAAAACGTTATGAAATGAAGAAGGATTCAATACAACATGTTCAGGTGCTTCAAATATCGGAGTAATACATACCGTGATAACTGGAATCATTACCTCATGGAGCAAGGCCCACTGCCTTATGGGACCATGCTGGTGTGGTGAATGTTGTTCTTGGCGATGTGTAGGATGCATCAATGAAAAGAAGGGCCCCTCTAGGGATATGCTTTGTCCATCTGACTCTCGGAACTCCATGTCTACAACCTATGGGCCTCGAGGCATGATCTCCTTAGTTATCCATAGGATATGGGATAACATGATGTTAAAGGACAAGATATTTTGAATTAAAGCCCAAATAGCTTGGGTGTCTCTTTTCAGTAACTTATTAGTAGGATTATAGATTTTTCTAACTAGATTGAAAATAAGTTCTAAGTCTCCAAAAATAGTGAGATGACCACATCCTAGGTTGTAATCATTTTTTATTCCTAAAAGAAAGGCATTAATTCAGTAACATTGTTTGCACATGAAAACCCTAGTCTATAGGGAAAATTGTGAATTTTACCTACAAGAGAGTATAATATAATGCCTTCTCTATTACCTTCACTTGAAAAAGCACCATCAAAGTGCATATGCCACATACCATTAGTATAATCATCAGGTTGTTCGAGAGGAGCATCATATTCATCAACAAAAAATGAATACACACGCATATCTTCCTCCATATAACTTACATTGGGTTGAGGAACTTTCTCAATATACGATGAAATTTGTCCTTCCCTTAAAACAATGATATTCTTCCCAATTTTGTGAATGGACAAGTGGGAAACATCTAATGATAGATAACCACCGGTTAAATCCTTCCAATCACTACCCAAAATAATTGAGTAATTACTAACAGGCATATCAATTACTTGAATATTGAGAGTGGTTCTAATTTCGATATGGGCATAGAGAATTAGAGTTACATCCTTAATTTCACCGATTGTTGATTGTTGTTGATTATTATAGGAGAACATACTCCTTGCATTTTCATTTGTACAAGAGAGTCCTAGTTCTTCCATAATAATATTTGACACGATGCTAAGGATAGATGACCGTATATTAAGCAATAGTGAGCTATCATATCCATTATTTTTACATAAATATAAAAATGAGTATTTTTTACAGTATTCCTAAAATCATTTATGTCTATCCTATTTACACGTGGTTCATCTCCATCAAGACTTTTAGATATATTAGCTATTGGAGAAGTTTTACCTTACATATAATTCTTCATATGTTGTTGTTGTTCCAGGATGGTGCCATATCGAAGAGATATGCATCTACTTTTATGTTAGCTACTTGATTAAGAATGTTATATTTGGATAGAGGAAAAGAGACTGATGTCTCTGGACTTTGAGTTGTCATGAAAACTTGAAAATTTGTGTTTTGGGGAGAGGAACTGGGACCAAAGGTGGTTTTGGGTATATCGCCCTTCCCTTTATTCACATATAATTTATTCCTTGAGTTTACTAACATCACATATTCCTCAGGATCCCAATCTAAGGCAACAAAAATTGTTTCAGTATTTTTTCCAAAGATTCACTCTTGTGCCCTTTTCCTAACCTCACAAGTAATTTCTCCATGATTATCATCACAAAAATTACACCAATCTCTAGAGAGAATAGCCTATGGTTGATTATGCAATGAAGAATGGGTCGGCTAATCTCTCAAAATAGATTGAGAAGAAGACTCAGTGGGATATGAATGTAAGGTGACACCTTTCCTCTCATAAGAAATCATTTGATTTCCCATGTCTTGAACAAGCTGCAAAACTCTAGTCATATCCATATGCTTTATAGAATCTTCCTTAGGAAGTCATGTTCTTTCCAATTGTTCTTCATACTCTAAACAAATTTGAAGTGTAGAACCTAGGTTGGTAACATTTTTTTCTTATAATCTTTGATGATAAGAAGAAGGAAATGCATTACAATATTGAATAAAAGAAGCTTTGTTATGAGGTCGGATCAATTCAAGGATTTGATTTTATAATTTGGTGAAACATTGATTAAAATACTTGATTGTTTCACCATTGTTATAAACCAGATTGTCGTATTCCCTTAATAAATCTATTGGGTTTTTAGACTTCCCATAAGTTGATTTAAACCAATAATATTGGATAGATGGTTGTCATTGATGTCAATCTTTAGAGATTGATGTCAATCCTTGGTGAGTTACAGAAATGTTGGAACATTGATTGAAATTTGTATGATTGATATTGATGGTGAGTTAGTTGGGTACATTTGGTGTAGTCTACATGTAGCCCTAGAGGTGTGGTTATGGGACCTGAAGTTGCTTGAATATTTTGGTCATGAAGGAAAGCGTAATTGCAGGTAAGACTATCATATATGGATAATACACGTCGGTTTTTTTTCGGTGATATGTGGAATGCCATGTGGTTCCTCACAATTGGGAAGATGTGGCCTTGTGAAGTTAGAATCCCCAAAGAATGGTAAAAAAAACCTAGTTGGTTACAAGTCAATGAATGAAAGGGTAAAGTGGTTGCAACAAGAAATCTCTAGAAGCCCTAAATTTAAGGTAATAGGTTACCTAGAAAAAGTATAAATAACGATCAAGGATTCATTCACAAGTACACTCACACACTTACATTGAATATATATCTTGTGAATGTTATGGTATAATATTGTGATCGTTTGGCTAGTTTGCAACGAAGAATTCGGAGGTAGCGAAGCAGGAGAAATGAGAGATTCTCGGGATTGCAAAGGAGAGTGGGAGAAATTGAGGAAACCCTAATTTAGGTCATCATCATGGATCATCACATAATTTTCTAGTGAGGCCCTCACATGGTGTCCTATATCTGTCAAGAAAGGCATCCTCATGGGTCAGCTAGTGTTTATCTAGTGAGGCACGTGCAAAATTGAGAAAGAATGTTGGTACCTGGTTGTTGAGGTCAATGAAGAAGCTACAGGTATATATATGGTGTTTCAGTTCATCTATAGGTATGATTTAAAGGTTACTTGTTTGGTTATGATACGATACACACTTGAGAGGTATGTCTTGTTGATGATGCACCTTTAAAAGGTTATGGTACATTGATTAGAGGCATTAGTGGTTGGGTTGGTTTTCGATTTAGTTACATGTTATGGTGCATACTTGAGGTTTGAGGTTGTATCTTGGTGTTGTTGAGGGTCATGCTTGAGGCATGTATTTTAGGGCCTTGGTATATGACTTGAGACACATCATTGGATTTATGGTGCATGTTGATTGAGGTCTACTTGTTGAGATACATTATTGGTACATATCTTGTATACATTGGCACATGGTTCATGGTAGTTGGTTGAGGCATATAATGAGTGATGTGACACTTTTTTGAGGTACATAGTTGGCATGTTGTATGCGTGATGATGTTATTGGTATTGGTACATTGATAAAGGCACTTGTTGGTGATCTTGATATATGCTTGGTTCACATTTGGCACATATTCTTGGCATATGGTTGAGGCACTTCATTGATGATATCTTATGGTATATGGTATGGTGTTGATGTACATAGATGATGTACATGGATGGCACATGGTATGGTATAGGTGTTGGTGATACAGTTTTGGTGCATTGTTGGTCGTGCACTTGTTATGGTACATGGTTGATGGTGCAGGTTGAGGTACAAGTTGATGAATTGTTGATGCATGGTACAGGTTGGTACTTTGTTGAGATGCATATCTTGTGATGGTATGTGGTGATATTGGTACATACTTGGTAGAGGCATGTGTTGGTGATGTTGAGCATATGGTTTGAGATATGACTTGGTGATCTTGGCATGAGTTTCATGCGGATGAGAGTAGATATGGTTTCATGGATGAGATAGTGATTGGTTAGATAGATTGGTCAATAACAGGTTGGATACAGTGATAGGTAACATGTTGATGTGACAGTGGCAGTGATTTTGGTAGTGAAAGTTGGTCTACATTTATATTTCAGGGAAGAAAAAAAAGGGAAAGGAAAGAGGGTTGTATCCTCCTTCCAGTTGGAGCTAGAGAATCAAAGAGTTGGAGATTCCTTTAGGTTGGAGCCTGAGAACTAGGTGGTTGTAGCCACCCTTCGGTTGGATTCATATAACTCAAGGGGTTGTATCCTCCTTCTAGTTGGAGCCAGAGAATTCAAGGAGGTGTATCTTCCTTTAGGTTGGATCCTATAAATAGGGAGTTGTTATCTCTAGTTGCAGCTGGAGAATTGGGAAGTTATTGTTGAATCACTTTGCCATTGATGCCAAAGGATGATTGATTGATTGATGTCAAAGGATTGATGTCAAGGAATTGATTGATGCCAAAGGATGATTGGTTGATGTCAAAGGTCAAAAGTTTGATGTCAAATGATTGATGTTGATTGATGTCAAATGAACAATGTCTTGTCATAGTATATTGATTAAGTATGTATTGTCCTTGATGTGAATGGATTGATGTCAAGTGGAACCATAGTCATATGATTTCATGCATGGATGCAAGATGGATCAATGAGTTTTCATTGATATATGATGCATAGATGAAGATGGATCAATGAGTTGTCATTGACATATGTTGCATAGATGGAGATGATCAATGAGTTTTCATTGATATATGTTGCATAGATGAAGATGGATTGATGTGTTGTCATTGATGGTTTGATTCATTCATGTATTGATCTTTGGATCATGTGATCATACATAGAATCAATGACAAAGGGACAATGTCATTGTGATATATTGGCATAGTGATATATTGATGTAAACAAGACTCATTATTGTCTTGATAAGAAGTACAAATGGATGAACTCCAAAGCGGTCCCCTTATGGTGAAGGACCTCATAGGAAGACGCTTTGTGGTTGATTTATCCTAAAAGTATGGTTAGAGAACCCATGCTTAATTGTGAAATAATGATATGAAGATCAGAGAACTTGTCAGTGAAACTATCCTAGATGGATAGTTCTTGTCATGCTATTTCCAATGGTATGTGGAATGCCACATAACTCCTCATGGTTTGAGAGTTATGGCCTTACGAAGTTGGAGGACCCTCATATGATTGCTCCAAAAGGTCAAAGAAGTCAAAATTCTTACAAAGAAGATATTATTTAAATAAAGTGAAGTGATTATTTAAATAATAAAGTAAAGTTACAAAATCAAGGAGGATTATTTAAATAATCAAATAAATGGAGAACTTTCTATTTATGGAAAGTAGTTATGCGAAGGTTAACCCTAAAATGAGGAAAGAGGGTTAAGTGGTCAAGTGGCTATTGGATACATGGACAAGTGGAAAATTGAGCAAAGTTGAACATAAGTGACTATGTGGACAAAGTGGCCTAGAAGATGCTTCTAAGGAAGCTACTTGGAGAGTATAAATAAGAGGAAAGGGTCTCTTGAGATATATATTTATTGAGCATATATTGAAGATATATTTTGAGAGAGAGAGTGGCTAGAGGATCTCATGGACGCATCAAAATTTTCGTAAGTCTGAGATCTTGACGATAAAAGTTTTGGAAGTTTAGAGACCTAGTTTCTGAAGGAGTACGCGAGCAACAGTGGGACAAAGAGTGTACATATATGGGCTACAGTGAGCCAGAGTGCATACACACGTAGGCTGAAGGAATATAGAGCACATATAGTTGATGAAGTCATGAAGATTTGAGTGTGAGCTAGTGCCAAGTTCTTGACGATTAAAGAAAGTTTCAGATTTTCATTCTATGGCCTCATATCTTCCATAGAATCTCTGGTACAGTTACATGGTTGTCTTGATGGATACCCTTTCATATTGTATGGTGAATTCTTGAAGAATTCATGGTATGGTTGTTGTAATTTGGTTTGTGTTGGTTGATGGAGTGAGAAACACTCTTATGTTTCAGTACTGATATGGTTTCCATGGTATATTGGTTAATTATGTTTGAGTAACATTCATATTGTATATGGTTGAGGAGCATGAGCATAAGTTGTTGGAGAGTATGGATATTTTTTGATTGGTTATGGTTCAGATTGGACAATGAAAGACAAAATTGAATGTGACTGAAGGCGACAGAGGATATGAGTTTGTCTTGAAGAGAAAAACCTAAGTAACTCAGAATTCATACATAGGATGTAGTACAGATAGGTCGCGTACATACGTGAGATATACTACTAGTAGGGCATGTACATGTGTGTGTTGCACTATTGATAGGTGATGTACCTATTGACAGATTGGTATCTATTGAGGATTGATTCCTCTTCTCAGTTGGTGCTGAGTTGTGTAAGATGATTCTTACATCATAGATCTAGTGCTCTTATGGAGTTGTAACTCTATTCAGTTGTTGCTGATAACCCAAGGATTGTAGTTTGTAATAAAAAGAAAATTGTGCATACATCTTGTTTCTTTGTGTTCCTTGTGATGATGACTTATTGATGATATATGTTTTTGATATATGTTGTTGATGCATGTTCACATTTAACTGGTTATAAATGACAACAATAAGTAATGAGTAAATGGTGATTGATAACTAAGGAGTTTTTTGAAGGGGAAGTTTTGGGAAAATATCCCTACACTGTTCACCCCCCCCTCTCAGTGTGGTCGGTGTGTCCAATAATTGGAATCAAAGAAGGCCTTCACTATAAGCCTTAACAAGCTTGGAGGAGATCCATAGACATATAAATGGGTGATGAATTTCCAATCCTTGATGAAGAAAATTAATCTACATGGAGAATAGAAATGAGAGTGCATTTGAGTGAGATCGGAAGAG
>CBVK0100932781.1:0-13901 GCA_900067695.1 Picea abies | reverse complement strand
TCTGTTGTAGGAAAATCTCCTTGCAGACAGGTAGATTGCCTCAAAGAGCTTGACCCTAACTCTAAGACAGAAAATGCTTAACGTGGACACTGACTTCCTTTCAAATCTATACAAACTAACACATGAGAAGGAAGGAGAACAAAAGTATCTCTTTATCGATGTTTGTCCCTGCATGCTCTGAGTTGAGCTCCAATCCTTTGCTCCTCACTGAATCCTGTAGACAAACAAGATACGACCGCTTCCTACTCTATTGATATTATCTTGAAAACAGATCTATCTATAAATTATAATTTTATGTAACATTAGACACAAACTAGAAAGAAACAGGCCAAGCGTGTCATATTAATGAGAATAACGACAACAGTACTTACAATCGTAGATGCGAATGTGACAGCTTCGTCAGGTCCTCTTCATCTAACCCTTGCCTGAAAGGTTCACAACCTAGATAACAACAGCTTCACTGATCACTCTCCTTTGGCTAACTGTGTGTTTCCTATGAGATCATAGGCTTCATGCTAGCAATTCCTCCCCAATCAGCTCTATTCCAGCACCACTTATGAGATCATAAGTTTGGTGTAATTCTCCATTTCCAGTCCTCTTTCAAATCAAATGTTTGAGGTGTTTCAATTGTCCTTCTCATGTCATTATAGGCACAACATAGGCATCATGGTAGTATGCTTCCCTGACACTTGCGACACTTGTGAGCAACATGCGACACTTGCGACCTTGTGAGCAAAATGCGACACTTGCGACCTTTGTAATGACGACACTTGTGACACTATAAAAGTGAGTATTTTTGATGTGTAATACACTTCCCAACAAAGGTCAACATCCTTATAGATTAGTGTTAGTAGTTGATTTCAATAGTATAGATGTTAGACTAGCTGAAGCTTTGACCCTTTCAGAGGATAGCAGTATAGTTCAGTTTAGGTTTCGATTGTTTAGAGATCTTTACCTACTCTGTTTCGCATATGCTCTATTTATGTTTTTATGAATTTGATTTTGTTTCATGGACACGAATGTTGGCAGCAGTAGTCAGACATAATTGATGGAGAACTAGTGAAGTTTACAACAACACATTTTGAACTGCAGCATACTCAGTATATTGACTATTGAACTACCCATACTATGTCTCGATGATTGATGAGTGATGATTGATGTGTGGTTTCCCTTTCAAAAGCATGATTACATAGTTATCTTTATGGGTTAGATAGCAGAGTTGATCTATCAAAAGAAATCCATCTCATATTTGCATGTGCTATAATGGAGTAGATAGCCTCTCTATGAAAGAGAACCATGTTTTGTTTTGCTAGTTTGCCTTATTTTTAGCATGCATAGTCTAGAATAGTTCTTTACTCATGACATTGGAATTACCTTTCTTATTGGTGTCTTGCAACTCTGTTGATTATGAATCTCGGATTGATAATTAATGAGTGCATTATACTAAACATATAAGTAGCACAACACACCCCACTTGTTCTTTGTCTTTAAACTTTGTCCTATGCACATGTCTCATCAAGATCAATTGAAAAACAACCATGACAACTGACAGCATATTGTTAGCCACTTGTACTCTTACACTTCTTATTGAAGCCACTACCATCCATGTTGAAAACATTAGCAGCGATAACATTAGAAATATGACTGCAAATGAGCTAATATGTTTGTAGTACTTGCACGACATTAGCTTATCCTGAAGCAAATTATGATTGAACTTCCATTCTACAACCATCTCATATTCATGATTAATATCAATTGCTTGATTTGGCACAACTATAGGTGTGTTTCTTGCATAAGTTGCCTTGCTTAATTGTTCCATTGTTTGAAGACATTGATTTGTTTTTAAGTGATCATCATGTACAACATATTCATTGCCTTATTTAGTTAAGTGATATCAATTCAGTTCCCTATAGAATATTGTGTTGTGATCATACAAATAAGGACTGCCTAAGGCCATTCCACATTCATTGACTGGCACCACATCACATGTTACCTCATCCACAAAATTTGATGAAATTGCAAACTTTAAAGTGCATTTCTTTGTTATGTGCAATTTATGATTGTTTCTTATCCATTTGAGTGAGTAAGGTTTATCATGCATCTTAGTGTTTAATCCCAATTTTTTAACCACTTCCTCTGAAATCAAGCTAGATTGAGATCCACTATCTATCAATGTATCAATCTTAGTATGTTTCATTATCACCCTTATATGAAACAATTAATTCTAGAATCATATCCATCACCAATTTTACATGTCAAACCAACTATTGTGATTTTAGTCTCATCACCTGAATCATATCCCAAGTCTGTTGGTTGTGTTGTTGTTGCAACTATTTTCCTCCCTTTCCTTTATTTGAACCACTTTGGTCTCTTCTTTGGGTGAAATTTCTAGCAATGTTCATCATCATGCCCTTCTTTCTTGCAATTCTTGCAAGAGAGATTCTCTTCCTTTCTTTTTGTTGAATTTTCTTTCTTGGCATTCCCCTTCCTTTTTTCCTCTTTCATTGAAGACGATTCCTCAGATACACCAACTCATGTTTTCCTTGCTTCAATGTATGTTTCTTGAATAGAAACCTTATCAAGATTAGTATTTCCAAACATAAATACAGTGTTACGAATATGTGCAGGTAAACCTATTATATACTTCATAAGAGTTTCTTGGGTATGTAATGGAATATTCAACATTAATTCCATCTTATGAAATTCATCTGTGTATTCTTGCACAGTTTGTCCCTTTCTTATCTTAATACCTTGACATTCAATTAAATCCTTTTCTTTATAACCCAAAGGATAAATTTGCTTTCTAAGTGCAAAAACAAAATCTTTCCTTGATGGAAATACATTACCAACATTTTGAGTACCATGTTGAAACTTACTCTGCCACCAAATCATTGTTGTGCCTGCAAGACGAAGTGATGCCAACTTGATTTGAGTTGCCTCATCCTTGATTTGTTTCACACTACAATAAACTTCCATCTGTCTGACCTAGTTATCAAGCCTCTCAGCATTGACTTCACCATCATACATGGGTAATTAAAATTTCACATCAAGCTTAAGTAAAGGCATATCATGTTTATGTTTATGGGAATGTTTTCTTGCGGTGGATTTGGAACTTGTACTTGAAGAAGAAGAAGTTGGTGGAGAAGAAGGAGGTGAAGGAGGAGGTTTAGGATGATCCTATCCTTCTTCACTTTTGTCTTGTTTATAATATTCCCCTTGGAAAGGCCTCTTCTGTTCCAAGAAATCCTCATATAATACTTTCACCATCTCAAACATGGCGAATAAATTATTTTGCAACTCGATCTCATTCTAAGACATGCCTTCTTCCGATGCCATCTCCTCACTTTGAGAAGTCCTCTTTCTCGATCTAATCTCAAGAACCCCTTATACAAACTTTCATTCACCATGATTTAGATTTTCCCTAGTAATCATACAAACTCAAAAACCAACCATCAACCTTCTCTGATACCACTTGATCCGTAATCGATATTTTAAAGGCTTGGTTAAGTTTTAAGCATGAGTTCATTTACCAATTAGGAATTGATGAAAGAAGAAGAAATTAATGAGATATTATAGTATTCATAATAAGAAGTGAAGATCAAAATGTAAGCACAAATAACAACAAACCATAACAACAAAGTTGTTAACAAAGTTCGGAAAGATTGCTTACGTCTCCAGAAATTTGTCTTAGTGGGTGAGGCTTTATTATTTCTATTCAATTATTCAAAAGTACATCAGAAAAGTGTCAAAAGGATTACAAATTGGTTTGGTTGTTTTCTTCTCTACCTCAATAATCAACACATCTCTCTCGAAATTGGCTTGCAAAGTTCCCCTCCTTAATGGCTTCCTTGCATAAAAATGGCTTTGGCTTTCAAATTCCTCATCATTTCTCTTGTTCTGAACCTCTCTTAATGGTGCTAAGAACCCATGGTTTATATATATTTGGAGTTGGCATCAACCTCCCATCTTCCTCCCAAGATCTGGCCTCAAATCAGGCTCCAGATCCCCCAATATTGGCTAAAATCCAATAAAATCAGTTGAAATAACCAAACGAAATCTTATTCTATGGTCAAAAACCCAAAAATGCTCAAATACAAGGCACAACCCCCTATTCTCAGGCTTCTAGCCATATGGGAGGCTCCATATGCTCATGGGTTGGGCGCGCTCTCATTGAGCCCCTTGAATCCTGGCACCCTAGTCGAATGTATGGCCATGTGTCCACAGCCCTGAACTCCATGTGCTCCAACTGGCATAGCACTAGATCACGCGCCTTGGTCATTGGCATGGCCATATGGCCTAACCCTTATTCTCCCACATGCCTCCACTTTCTAGCTTATCCCCTGGTCTATAGCATTGGTCACACGCCTTGGTCGGCGGGGCTATCCCTGCCGACCGAGCACTATACCCACAATTATACCAAAACAAAACTTAAATAAAAAAATTTCCACACGGTTAACAAGTCCCACCATTCACCCATTTGGTTATCCCAAGAGGTTAGTCCGTTGGTGCCCACGGAGGTTGAGGGTTCGAAACTTGCGGGTAACAAAATTTTTGACCCAACCAACATAATACATTGGCTAAATTTGGGGTGCCACATGGCATCCTCTGATTGGGCCACATGTCACCCAATGATTCATCCATACCACATAGTGAACATCCATTCAACACACAGTCAATTTCCACATCAACTGCCAAATCACTATCGTACCTCCCAGTCAGCTACCACATCAGCATCTGTACAACCCAATCACCCTGCCACATCAGCTTTCGTACAACCCAATCACCCTACCACATCACCTTTCGTACATCCCAACTATCATTTGTACTGCCACGTGTTAGCCTATCATTGGGCCATGTCATGTATGGACTGCCATGTGTCAAATCTGTACTGGTGCCAACTTAGCCCGAAAACACCAAATTTAAGTGACACAATTCACCTCCTGGTGATGCCACATCAGTATGATGACATCATGCAGACATCACCTATTGAATTTGACCAATTGACTTTTTACCTATTTGGCAATTCGGTCAAAACGCGATATCTTTCACATACGACGTCCATTTGTGAAAAAAATTATATGGTTGGAATCAGTGCAATGAGCCAGACACAATGGATTTTGTATCATCTGATTATGATAAATTTTATTTTTAGGCCTTCCTATATCCATTTTGGATCATAGAGCCAAAAGAGAAACCATCAGAAAATCAAACCTCTTATTATGAAGAATATTCTACAAAAGTATCTGTAAAAACTTTTATTCCATTAATTGCATATGATTTCTACTCCATTTCAGATTTGTTTTATGAATTTTATGTGGAGTATATATTGCATGCACCTCAGGGGACACATGTAGACACTTTTCCATGCGCCATGCATGCATCTAAGGAGCAACATGCATGCACCACGCATGCATCTCAGGAGACAAAAAGGGAGTCACGTACTTCAGATTCAATTATGATATTTTCTGAGAAAAAATTGAAAAAAAAAATGGATATTTGAATTCCTCTTGGGAAAATATCCAATTAAAAAAAAACAATCCTCAGAAACAAAGTTTAGGTAGTGAAGTTATGATCATTTTAAAATCAACAAATTTTCATCATTTTTCCGGAAATGACTGCACGGTTTTCAAAATTTCATCCAAACTTTATTTGGATCTTCTTCATTACAAGAAGAGAAAGTGGATATGTGTGGACATATCAATGGTGCATATACTTCATCAGATCCGTGTATACATCTACATCTTCAAAAAATTCTTCAAGGAGCACAAACTTACGCAGTTGTGCTATCTTCGTGGAGTGAAGGACACAATTGCATAGTAGTTGTTTTTTGTTCCCTCTTATTTTTTTGTTTTTTCTTATGAATTGTACCTTGAGGGGGGTTTTCCCATGAGGTTTTCCCTCTTTCCTCATTTTTTAAGTGTTTCAATCTTAAATGGTTTGTACAATGGGTACCTAGCATGGCCTTGATTTTTAGGACACATTCATCATTTACACCCTAGTAGTGTTCAGGGTGGGTGTTGGAGATTTTACATACTCATATAGAATTATTTTCGTAAGTTTGATAGTTCAATGTTGAGAACTATTCCTTACATGAGAATATTCACCTGCAAAATAGGGCGTTCCTCTTCAGTTCAGAGTTAGTTACACTTACTTAGACTAGTGGAAGTCACTCATGCATGGAAACCTCGGTTTTATCACCAAAAGTTGCATGTGTCTCTCTCACTTCCACACATGTGTCTCAGTTAACTGATGATTGAATGGATCAATTAACTAGGACTAGGTGGAAGTTCACTCCAGTGCCTATCAGTGAGTATCTATATCTCTCTAGATCACTACTATGGTGCATTAGTTACTCATGTAACCTATATCTATTGTAAATTATTCACTCTTTGAGTGTGGAATACGATTAATGAAAATTATTTGATTCTCACTCTCGTGTTTCTGTCTTTTCTCATTTCTCTGCAAAATGTGTATGTATTTTTTTTAGCTAGATCTTATCTGTGCAATTTCATCCACATTTACAGGCTATCCCTTCTTCCTATACACAGTGCCCTCTCTAACTCAAGACCATTGTTTGGTCTGATTTATATCCCATGGGCATCCAATAACACATTTCCATCCGGAAAAAAAATACATAACCCTTATCCTCAACTATTGAGGCTAAGAACACACTCTTGGCACACATAGCACATTTTCCACTCGCAACACATCACCTAAATCCATATGGAATACCATTTCACAAGATCCATGTACTACATTCCTAGTCCTCATACCAAGCTCCTCATACATACCTAATTTAGACATGGTGAATCTCTCGAACAAATCCTATGCCCCTGTCATGTGTCAGTGGTTCCTATTGTATAAGAACCATGCAATCTTCCCAAGGTAAGCATCCCACTTACTCAAGACACGACTATCTAATAAAAAAAATTCTAAGTTCATTATCCAAGTCACAAAAACTCTCCATGCACATGTTGCAGTTGACCATGTGTCCTCTCTCTAAATAGTCCCAATATGTAGATGGACAGACAGTCTATTCCACTCTTTATCTTTACAACTCATCTATGCATGTGTCCTAATCCTCCTGGGTCAAATACCTCATACTTTTTCATACCTTGACAATGTGAAACTCTCTGGCCCAATGAAAACACTATCTCGTCAACCTATCATCCACATGAAGCTATCTTGTTTGTGCCAAAGAACCTAAGTTGCACCCATTGCAACTCACTATGACATGCCATCGGAAGTCCATCCTTGGAGTAGGCCACACGCAACATAACAAACTATTGTGAATTGAGCTCTCTGCCAATCCACCAAAACTCCCAACCTACCACACCTTTGAGCTACAATAGTCCACAACTCCTCATCTGGATGGTATGCTCCATGTCTGCTTAAAACTATTGTCATCTACAACAGTCCTTGTAGATCCCTCTAAGAGTTATCTCCTCAACACTGCTACAACTCCCTCTCAGAGTTGAGACCTATTTAAATAACTCATATCTAACTTCCCTTCTCATAACCATAGCTATGATACCATGTTATATCTTGACCACACCTCATGTTTGGTCTAATGTTTCCATAACTATTATACAAAAATTTACCCAATTTGAACTGTAAACATAAACACAGTGAGATTCCTAACCAATTAGTACAACAGAAAAGGAAATGCTAGAAATTAGACCATACACATGTACACAAGAATGTTTTGCTCAAAACTAATGTTCTTAAACCAGGAACCAATGGGCTCCCTTACCAAGGACAATGGCCCAATTCTTACACAATAGAATATGCCAAAATTCACTTACAACATACTGTAGAAACCCTCTTTGGTTTTTGTGCCAATGTTGCACCAACATATTCCCTTTAGGGTACTTATATTGTAAAAACCCTCCTAGATATCCTCAAGATGCCCTCCAAGATGTCCTACATACTTAGTGACATCAACCTTCTTGTTACCTCAAGACTTGTTGTTGTCACTACTATAACATCCCACAACTTTGCCACTTGTCTTGTTGTCCTTGACATCCAAAAAAACCCTCTAAGTGTCCTTATTTCTTCTAGAAAAATAGCTCTAAGAGTTGTTCATACACTAGTTGTAGAAAATCCTCTTCGTGGTTGTAATAGCCCTCAGAAACTTACTTGTACCATCCTCTATACTTGTTGTTATCCACATTTAAAATATCCTTAGTCTTCCCTCAAGATTGTTGTTCACTAAAAACCACATGTTACCATTGTTGCAGCCTTACCCTTGGTTGTAACACCTCTTGTACTTTCTTTCTAGTCCCCTCTAGCAGGGTTGAACCACCCAGTAGCATGTTGCAACCTCCTTCACTCCTTATTACTAGCCTATGGAACCTAGTCGAGCCTCTTTGTTGTTATCCTCGACTACAACATCTTGGTCACCATAGGTTGAGGTGATTCTATGCATGTTCCATCTCTCCCAGAGGCTACAACCCTATCTCATTTGTCTAACCCCACTTCCAGACATTCCCTCCTAGATCATGCCAACTAGGCTATTTTGCAAGTCTATAAAATCCTCTCTCTTGTTGTCCCTACCATGTACCATCTAGTTCGAGTGTTCCTTTTGTCTATGGAAATGTTATCTTGGCATGTTTATCCTCATAGGCCTCGACCTTCCCTCCCTTGGATCCTAACATCCCTACGGCCCTCCTCCTCACTTGTACCTTCCCAAAACAAGACAAAAAATAGAAAAAAATGAGGCTAAGTAGCCTCCTCCATGGATGGACTGAGGTCACCAAGGGTTGACTAAAATCACCAAGTTCTCTCCTCTTATATATCCACACAATGAAATTTCACAATGACCTTATCTCCTTTTATACAAGTCTAGGGGTAAACTTAGAAACCCCTCCATAATTCAACATCAAATTAGGCTTTCTTTATGGGTATGAAACCCCTACACAAGCCCAAAAATCCCATCACCAAACCCATGAATCCCCAACTTCATTCCAAAGGTGTTTTCATCCAAACAAAAGTGTGATTGTCATGCCCACAATAATTCCCACATTCCTGGCACCTAGGCCGCGTGAGAATACTTTCCTGCTTCATTCCAAAGGTGTTTTCATCCAAACAAAAGTGTGATTGTCATGCCCACAATAATTCCCACATTCCTGGCACCTAGGCCGCGTGAGAATACTTTCCTGAAGATACAAAAATCAACAAACTATCTCTGTATGATATATTGAATGGATGTTTGTTCTATTTTTCCCATTCGACCAACATTCTTGCATTGAATGATTTTTTTCCTTACACATGTGGCACCATTTTGGTTGTGCATTCCTTAGATTATGTGGGTAGTCTCTTGTCGCGTGATTTGTTACACCTTCGCAGATGTCAAATAAAATTTCAATTTGAATTCCTCAGACCGTTGGATCTAGTGCATCACTAAATTTATAGTAGTATTTTGTGTGTCCTTCACTAGAACATATTGTGCACCAAAGTTTGTTTCATGAAAATGACATATTTTTAATTGGATGTTGTAGTTCTACGAGTTTTACTTCCAATCTTTTCTCAATTATTGATGATGTCAATGTTCCTTCATCATCCATTTCTATTCGTTGGCATTTTTTCAGTGCATCTTCACATGATTGAATGTCATACATACATAATGGAACTTAGATTTTTTGTAAGAGACCCGCCATATACCATTGTACAAACAATTTTTCTTCAATTACGTAAGGAATCTGACTTAGAAAATCTTTGAATCGTTTTTCATATTTTCAGATGATTTTACATGGGCTCTATTTGATTTCTTTTCATTTATATGTATCCAAGTGGCTTATATCTTGTGTTTTTAAAAATGTGAGGAAGTTATGATTTATTTATTCCTTCGAGCAGGACTGACTATTTGTGAAATTTATGAACTAGGTAAGGGCTCTCACTTAAAATGCAACACCAAATTGTTCCATTTGTTTATCCTCATCGGTTATATTAGTCACATCCAAAAATTTCTCACAAATGAACCAATGTCAATTGGGATATTCATCGCCTTCATAAATGGGTATATGATTGAGGCCCATTGTTGTTTTCTTGGGGTTTTTCAAGGCTAGAACTATTGCAAGATTTTTGTTTGAATTCCACTGGGAAGTATATGTGGTCTTACTTTCTTGAGTCGAAGTTTGGATATCCGACTCGACCGGTAAAAAATTTTGTTGTTCTTTAGTTGAATGTCTTCAAGTGCTAAATGTGCTTGTTCTTTTCTTGGGATTAGATCTTATGTCTAACAACCTTTGTCTACATATTCCATGAATCATCCTCTTTGGGGTTGCATCGATTCATTTTCGTTATCTTTTGAGATGGAATCTTCAAGTAGTAGATTCAACAAAGGGTGGAGTGCGTGATATATATTATATAAAGTATGTCCTTTGGTCAATTTTGGATGATTTCCTGTGCTTCGATTAAAAACATATCTCTTATTTGACTATCATTATCAGTTTGGAACCATACCTTTGGGGATTGTGTATCCACATTAAGTCTCTAGTAGAGGAAGTATGCAATGCACGTGCTAGGGATTCTTACAGGGGAAAGCCAAACTACGAGTTGCCACCGGCTGCCATACTCACTTGCAAGATTTTACTCCTTCCAGGAGTCATCACAGTGCTCTCAAGGGATACTCCAATGATCCTCCATGTATGGGTAGGTTTCCTATGAGAATTTATAGGATCCATTTTGTTTTTTAATTCTTATTGCCTCTTTTTCCTCGTGTCCCACTCTAATTTTTGAATATGTGTTGAAGGTTTATAGGTTTGTGTTAGATGTTCATATTTCTCACTTGATTCGGTTATCTTCCTCCCAACTTAAGAAATTTGTGGCTTGTGTGTGCTCAATTCAACTTATATCATCTCATGGATTGTCCAACCCCCCATCGTCGGCCCAAATTACTCATGGTCAGCAGTGTTACTCATTCTAGCTTATTTCATTTCTTCAAAAAATAATCCCAAGCTTCTCTCATATCTTTGCAGTTGGATTCCAAAAACCAACCCCCCATCGTCGGCCCAAATTACTCATGGTCAGCAGTGTTACTCATTCTAGCTTATTTCATTTCTTCAAAAAATAATCCCAAGCTTCTCTCATATCTTTGCAGTTGGATTCCAAAAATTCTTCCTGCTCTTCTTGTTTTTCTTGCCAATTGGAATTTGAAGGAGGATTTTTCAAAAGGGTTCGGTATTCTATAATGTCCCCAACTCCATTTTCTAAAAAAAAACTTATCAATCAAGGATGGTACAGTGCAAAGGAACCTGTCGTGCAATTTTGTGTAAAATTTGTTTTTGATGGTTTCAATTGACTCCTTGTCTTCAATCACTTGTTCTTCAATGTAATCATGCACGATCTTTTCAAACTAGTCATTGAGGTTTGTTCTCCCTCTTTTTATGATTTTATTCATCAATTGTTCATCAAGAGTGAGTTTTTGCCTTAGATTTATTGAGATATTCATTCAATTCTTCTGGAATAGCTTCCATGAATATTTCATGCATCTTTGAGAAGAACTGGGTACATGATTCGACTAGAATCAGTCGGTTTCTTATTGTGTAGTTTTTAATATAATTGTTTATAATTATACTCTCCCACCATTCACATATGTCTTCCAAGGTTAACATCTATGTTCATTTTTCTATATGCATGAACAATTTCAAAACTAACAACGGAACCAATGTTGTAGTCTGAGATAAAGTACGAGAACCTACCAGTAGATCCTTACACATAGCATCATATATCATATATCACATATGTGTACACACATAGAGACACACGAAATCATACAAAATAGGTGGGAGAACCATCAATGCATTTTATTATATAGTGAAACAATCTCTCTCTTTGCATTACATAGCCACATATATATGTATGATATACATTACTAGTCAGTTACATTTCTTAACTTCTTAGTCAATCAACTCTAACTGTGTATTTGATCAACTTCCCTAGACAACTTATACAGTCGACTTGGCTAGTTGATTAGCAGGTCTAGTTGGCAGAGCCATCTAACCCATACAACATATATATTTTGGGCCAGAGTTCCTATGTGATTATTAGATCATGGTATCACACAAATTCACACTTTTTGAGCTAAAGTCCAAAATATCAAGTGCAATCATGTGTAACTAATATGGAATGCCATTGTCACCTCACCAACCCTCTTTCACTTTAGGACACCTCTTGTCCATCTCAAGGGAAGTTTCCTTGGATTAACGTTTCTAGGACTTGGGGAAAGGATCTTAATGTGGAGAGTAAATTCTAGGAAAAATGAGTTTGGGTAGCTTTAGAGTGTTCAAGAAAAATAATTGGAGGTTTGAAGTTCAGTGTCCTTCCATTGGGAAATGGAGTCAAGTATACAACACTCGGAGGTTGAAATATATAGAGTAAGAAGGATTAAGTATAAACCCTAAGGTGAAAACACTTTTTGGCCTGAGGTTCTTGACTTTGAAGAAAATGGTTCTTAGGGTGTAAGCCTCTTGGGCCCTAGGTGTCATTTTCTTTCTTCTTATTCCAATTAGGTCAAGGATCAAAGAATACAGTTAAAACCCTAAAGTGAAAGAACTATAAACCCTAAGGTGAAAACACTTTTTGGCCTGAGGTTCTTGACTTTGAAGAAAATGGTTCTTAGGGTGTAAGCACTCTTGGGCCCTAGGTGTCATTTTCTTTCTTCTTATTCCAATTAGGTCAAGGATCAAAGAATACAGTTAAAACCCTAAAGTGAAAGAACTTTTGGGCCTTAGGATTTTAATCCTAGAAAATAATATTTTCGCAAACTTGGACAATAAATACTTTACGAAGGAAAGAAACACTTATTTCTCCTTCCTAGGGTTTCAACGAGACAAAGAAACTTGCAATAAAATAACAATTAACACTTTTAAAATAGCAAGAGATAAGAAATTGCAACAAATTGGTTACTCCTTCCAAGTAGCTATACCATTCAAACCATAGTTTCATAAAATAACCATCCAAGAAAGGAAACCATCCACAAAAAAATTCTCCAAGAGTAGTTCATAAAATAAGAGAGCAAGAAAATTTCAAAAAAAATCAAGTGTGAATTTGTGCAATAATATTTTGGTGTCATTTTCACAGAAGGACATTGACACCTCACTAACCCTCTTTCACATAAGACTGACTCTCCATTAGATCAAGGGGAGTTTCCATGGATTAATATTGCTAGGAATTGGGGAAAGGGAGCTTGATGTGGAGAGTGAAATCCAATAAAAATGAGTTTGGGTAGCTTTAAAATGTTAAAGAAAAATAATTGGAGGTTTGAAGGTTAAAGTCTTTTGATTGGGAAATGGAGTCAAGCATACAACACTTGGAGGATGAACTAGATGAAGTAAGAAGGATTATCTCTAAACCATGAGGTGCAAGAAATTTTGGGCCTTAGGTTCTAGACTTTGAAGAAATGGTCCTTAGGGTGAAAACACTCTTGGGCCCTAGGTGTTGTTTTCATTTTTCTTATTCCACTTAGGTCAAGGATCAAAGACTAGGGTTAAAACACTAAAGTGCAAGAACTTTTGAGCCTTAGGATTTTAACCCTAGAAAAGAACGCTTTCACAAAATTAGACAATAAATACTTTATGAAGGAAAGAAACACTTATGTCTCATTCCTAGGGTTTTAACGAGACAAATAAACTTGCAATAAAATAGAAATTAACACCGTTAACATTAGCAAGAGACAAGAAATTGTAGAAAACTCCTCATTTCCTTCCTAGACCTAGACCGTACTGATAGGTAATCAAAATAGGGGGTGGTAGTCTTGGCCATATATTTCTATTTGATCCCTTGAGGTAAAAAGGGAAGCCTCCATTGTGGTGGACCTCTTCCATCACTAAAACAAAGGAAGTCTCTACTTAGGTGACAATGGTAGGTTCTTCCATAGTTACACAATATTTGGGGATCTT
>CBVK0100932772.1:0-10200 GCA_900067695.1 Picea abies | reverse complement strand
TGTTTGGATATCTAGCCTAGGGTTTTCTTCCAGAGTGATTCTTTGTCAAGGTTAAGGTGCTCGGAGGGTGGCTTCTGCCTATGGTTGGGTGAAAATAGAGATATTTTCAATGGTAAAATGAGAACATCCATTATATTCTAACAATACGACCCTGAAGACACTACGTGGAATCACAAGGAGACCATGTGGGAGGAGTACCCTCAATGTTTTTTCAATTTTGAAGAAAGCGGAATATAAGAATGAAAGACTCTTTTTTGGGTAGCTAGAGTTCCTAGAACCACATCTCAGAGATTTCTTGGCCAACCTACCCAGGAAGATCTAATAAAATAATGGTATAGCCTAAGGAAATGGATGCATATAATGGGGTACATTCCTTGGGTCAGGAAGGTTGAAAGGAACATGAGATTTATATTTGGAACTATTGTTGGAGTTGTAAAAATTGCAGAATTTTTATTTTCATAGTTTATGATGTAAAATTTATACATGTATATTGGCATGGTTCTTTACACCGAGGACAGTACAAAGTTGTAGGGGAGGGGGAATGTAACATTCCTTATATAATCCCCATTTTAGTAATGTATAATGTAGATACGATATGTGGTTGTTGGTCAAACAATGTAATATGTGAACTTGTATATCCAGAGTTTATAAATAAAAATGTGATGCTATTTGCAGATGGAAATAGAAAAATATATGGGGGCTAAGTCATCCACAAGAGAGGAGGGGTTAAAAAGGGAATTTTTATTCATGATTTTAAATCCCAAATCGTTTTCCTAATTTTAATGTTTTGAGTGAACCTTCTAATTATTCTCTTCATTGTAGAAGAGCCCAATAATTGAATACAAGTAAGAGGGTGGGTGTGAAGGGTCACATCCCATAGTTATTGGTAGCATGGGCATTAAGTAAAATCATCTTAGGGAAGAGTGTGAGTCAAGTAAGGAGGAAAAATAAGAGGAAATTTGTATGGAACAACAAGAGAGTTTTTTTACATGTAGATTTTGGGGACACCAAGGAGGAACGAAGTGCTTGAGCTTGGAGGCAGAGACCCTACAATTTTTGGGGTTGTAAAGCCACTTGCAGGTCATACATCAGTAGATCTAAGTTTGGGTAGATGTACAGAGGGTTTCTTCGACTGAGTTTCTAGCAAGGTCGGAATAGCTAGGTTTTGGTATAATTTAATTCATTTCTCAGTGGGTTATTTCCTAATATGGGATCCCTTGTAATATTGAAGTAATTTAATGAAAATATTATGTGAAGGGCAATAAAACAATGTTTTTGTGCTTGGGAATTTATTTTTCTTCCATTGTTTAATTTCGAATTAATTTCCATCCAGTGTGTAATTATTCTATGGTCTAAATTTTCTATTTAAAAATTCAGCAAGTAAGGTTTTGCTTGGTATCATAAGGAAGTAATTTACCCAGGGTTGAAATTTTGACACTCAAATGGGAATCAACATGTGTATGTAAAAAAATGCTAGCAATTTGCACCAACAATTAATCCAACGATCTGCTAGTTAACTATGTGATGAGTCAAATCTGGTATGGAAATTTATATTCAAAGGATGATATTTTTTCTTCAGCACAAAGTTTATTGAACTTGAATTTTCCCACATGGAACAAGCATCAACTATAAAATAAGATGACAAATACCTTCGAAACAACCAAGAAATCGACAAAGGAATAAGCCCATTCAAATAGATAGAAAACCTTCAAAAACAATTAAGTCATTTTTATTATTTTAGCCATTAATAAAATACATGTATAAAATATGAAGGTAGCTATTATTGATTATTGAAATAATATCAACATAATTAATAATTGGTGAAAAGAGATATGCAATGTTGTCACTTAGCATTCTGATGCTAAACTCAAACAAGTGAAGTTGAAGCTTCTTGAAGCAATCATCCATGGTTGAAGTGGATTGGTCTTGAATATTATAGAATATGAAAGGTTACTTCCTTATCATATCCAATTCATGTTCTTTGTTTGTTTTTTATGATTTCTTCACAAGGTCTAATAATGGGCTTCGAATTAATATGATAAACCTATTCTTCATCCTCATTTGAAATTGCATACGAAGTCATTTCACTGATTTGATATTATGCGGACTATTGATTGGAATCTTTATGAAATTCAAAAGGTGGGTTGTTTAGAACAAAAACTAGTTTGAAATGTTGATTGCTTTCTTGTATTTCATCATGTTGGAGATATGATAGAGTTTGGAGAAGTTCTACTTTGTCTTGTGAAAATTGGAAACAAGTTAGAACGGATTAAATAGTTTCTTTGTTGATTGTAATTGTGTTGTTGACAACAATGAGTATTAGAGTGTTTAGTAACTCTAATAATTCTAGACTTTAAGCCATTTTAAAAAACTAAATGTGGTCTCCTTGTAAAGATAGGTCTGGATAGACTTGACAATAAAAAAGGATTCTTGCAACTTCATTGTGTATATACAATTCAATCACTCAACAATTTCAATGTAGACTCAAAATGGGTGTCAAGGTCAATTGAGAATGCACCCAACAATTACAATTCAACTTGATTCCAAAAATACAAGTAAACGTACAAAAAAAGACTATTTTCGAGTTACAATTGATCTTCAAATTTGAATGCTTGACAATGCTTTGAGTTCATAACATTCTCCTTTGATTAGCTTAATATGTCTATTGCTTAGCATGATTTGAAAATACCTTAGTTTAAGGTTATGAAAATGAATGTGTGGAAAAAGGCTAAAATCAGAAGGTGTGTAAAAGGACATGGAGATTTAAATCTCATCGAAAGGATATAAAGTTCAAACTCTTATTGAAAAGAAAATCGCTCTTCAGTGTTAAAATCTAGTTGAATAAAGAATAATAAAAAAGGTCATTTTTTATGGCAATCATGTCTTGGATCTGCACAAAATTTGAATAAAGGGATCATAACTACACCATGAGTTATCCTTGTGTGCCATGGTGGCTATTTTCTTGGATGCTTATGATGTTTTATGTCTAGTTTTGACATAATCATACTTGCAATTAGCATTTAACACAACACACACGGAGTACAAAGCAAGTTAATGAAATTCAAAAACATATAATTGATGTTAATCAAGCACATGTAATAAAACAACTCCAAAGCATATTCAGGCATTTAGGTTTTAAATCATGTCATCAATGGAAAAATCAAGCTAATAAAAAGAGAACATTATGAATTCAAATCTTTCTCAAGAATTCAAATTTGAATATCAATTGTAACTTGCAATCAATCATTTTTTGTAACTTTACTTGTATTTTTGGAATCAAATTGAATTATAATTGTTGGATGAATTCTCGATTGAGCCTAACACCCATTTATGAGTCTACATTGAAATGTTTAACTAACTAAATTGTATACAGGATAGAGTTTCAAGAAGCATGTTTTGTTGTTGATTCTATCTAAACCTACCTTCACAAGGAGGCCTCATTCAGTGTTTAAAAATGGCTCAAATTCTAGAATTATTAGAGTCACCAAATGCTCTAATATTCATTGTTGTCAACAGCACAATCACAATCAACAAAGAATCTATTTAATTTGTTCTAAATTTTTTGCAATTTTCGCAAGCCAGAGTAGAACTTCTCCAAACTCAGTCATAGCTCCAGCATAATGAAATATAGCAAAGGAATCAACATTTTAAATTATTTTTTGTTCATAATAACACACTTTTTTAATTTGATAAAGATTCCAATCAATAGTTTGCACAAGATCAACTTAGTGAAACAACTTCAGATGTAGTTTCATATGAGGATGAATAACAAGTTCAACATACTCTTTCAAAGCCCATTATTAGACCTTGGGAAGAAATGAGAAACAACAAACAAAGAACATGACTTGGATACGATAAGTAATATTTCATACTTCAGATTATTCTAGAACAATATGCTTCAAGAGTGCATGAATGATTCAATTCAATTTCACATGTTCAAGTTTAGCATCAGAATGCTAAGTGCCAATATTTCCAATGAGTTAGTGTTGGGTAGGTGTTATATTATTTGCATGTGTGTGTGGGGGCGCATCAAATTTGATGACTACGTCTGATGATCCCATCACATGTTTCTCTTTATGGGCATGTGCATCGAGTGTTTTCCTAGAGGGGTCCCAAGGGGGGGCAATATTTCCCCCCCTGGTTACCCGGAGGCGACAGTGTTCGAGGTAGCGCCCCAAAATTTGTTTTTGGGTGGTTTTTTTTTTATTTTTAGAAGTTTTCTAAATTAATCGTGTATTAAGGGATTGGGGTTTTGAAAGCTGTGGAATACCTAAAATATTGTGTATATATTATATTTAAAATGGTGAAATTAATGCAATGAAGAGTTGAGTGGTGCGGCACCAAGGACGGATGATTTTCTCCTGGTTAAGGGTTTCCAGCATAAATCTGTGTGTACTATATGTGTGATCCATTTATTAATTTATGTTTTTCTTAGAATCTATATGTGCTTTTTTACTTCATAGGTTTAAAACTTACAGTTAGTCAAATGGATAATCAATTTTTTTTATCTCCATCCTTTTCAGCATTGTGGAAATCATAATCATTCATTAGACAAATTCTCCAGACTTAAAAAACTTGCAAGATTAAAGATTCATTGTGAGTGGGCCAATCCTTGGAAATAGTCATCAACATCCAAGCAGTCAAATCAATCTTACCAAAAAATTATCTCTCGAGGAAAGACATATCGTGTAGTAGATAGTCATTCAACCCCCTTTCACTTTAAATGGGGGAATGAACACAAATGAAACTCAATTTAATGACTCCCAAAATGGTACTCTCTTAAAATTTAAGGGAGGTACATTAATGAGTAAAAATGATTAGTGGTAAACAGAAACCACCAAATCAATTTTGTTGGACAGACAGTTTTGGATGCAATTTTGGGAGAAAAAACCTTAGGATAAGGAAAGTGTGCAGGGGAAAGTGCGCAGAATAAATTACATAAAAGAAAGGGCATAGAAGGAAGGATAGCACGTAGGATGAAGATAGTGCATAGATAGAAGGATAAAGAAAGCGAGTGAGAGAAGGAAGCACGGAGGACAACAATGTGTCTTTCCAGAAATAGAAGAACAACGGAAAAGTTGTATAAAGAGCGAAAAGTAAAAGAAAGAAAACAACCAGTTAACTAAAGTTGGCCATGTCATGCATTGTAATGGGATATTTTGGGATACATAAGAATAGGGATTTAAGCCCTAGATTTTGGGTATAAATATGTAATGGGTGTGATGAAAAAGGAGAGTGAGAGAGCTAGTTGGCTAGAGAGAGTTTGTAGAATTTGTAGAGGTTTGGATTATGCAATAATCATGAATGTAATACGTTGATAAGATGAATAAAGCTAGATTTGATAGATAATATTGTATCTTGTGTTCTTTATTGGTTTATGTGCATTTATGAATGATTTTGTTATAATTCGTAGAGTAGAATTAGTTTATGGATCGATTATGGTGAACTATTCATGAATTATTGTGATAATCATGCATATACATAAGCTAGAATAAGGAACAATGACATGGATATACACCTCCCTTTCCCTTACTCTTGCAGAAGCCTGGTTCCTACAGTCCCCATAGATACCTTGGGTGAGACTTCATCTGCACAAGCAGGTGACACTGAAAGGATCAGTGTCTTGTGGGTTTATTGGTCATATTTAACTAGAACCTTGGGTCTTACAACCTGTGCACAGATCAGAGTAATCCAACAAACAGTTTTGTTATCGGGACTAGGACATTGTGACTAAGGGGATGTTTTGGATTTCAACTAAGAAGGAAATCACAAACTAGTTGGAATGAAAAGAAAGGGAATTTTCGTGATAGGATAACATGAAACCTCAAATGAGTGAAAAGCAATGGATGCAAAAGTATGTGTTCATGGATCTGCATGAAATTTTCTTTGGTGAATTTCCAAAAATTCTGACCGAGTGGATAGAAAGGTTGGTAGAGAATAGAGGAAGTTTTAGTGTTGTAGCGCCAAAGAATTGGACTCTTGAATTGGTAAGATAGTTGAATTCAGTAAGTAACCCAGCTACTCAAGCAGTTGATTTTTGGTTAGATAGTTTACTAGGGGGTTATGTTATATAATTTGCAGTAGATTGCATTCAATCGTACAACATTGTAGAAATATGTTTTTTCAAAGGTCTAGGAGGAAGGTTCTTGAAAGCATTAAATACGTGGATAAAGATGTTGTTATGTGAAAAAGACATGATGATAATGAAGTCCGACAGTTAAAAGGGCTTCGCTCACATATGGGGAGTCAAAGGATGATAGGGGAATCGTCTGAGCGAAGGAAGCAATGAAAAAAGAAGGAAGGGACTAAGGATGCAAGAAGGTAGCATACTAGAGGAAAAATATGATTTTCAAGAGTTGCGCATGGTAAGAAGGTACAAGAGGCAAAAGACTGGTGTTGGGAGAGAAGAGCAGCACAATGAGTCGAAAGAAAGTGAACCTTGTGCACTAGTCTGAATCGTGGAGATACCATATGTAAGAGGAAAAGAAGAAGGGTCTCAGTCCAGTCTAGTAATAGAGGAGTCAATAAGTCTTACTCAAAAAGGATCTTATGTTTAATCCATGACCTCATGTGTGTCACCACAATCAGAGATAATAAATGAATATTTGTCAAAATCCATCATAGATAGTCAAGGAGTACAGAGTAGTAGTAGTCAAAATAGTGGGAGTAGTGCATAGAGTCAAAGTGAAACTATGAGTCCACTAGCATCACCAATAGGAGGGACTACACTAGACAACATTGCGGGAGTAGATAAAACTCTTTGACTTCTTGAATTCAAGGGAGTGGGGTTAGAGGATCCAGAACAACATTTGTTTGTGTGTGAAACAGTTTAAGGCCACTAAAAACATACAAGATGATGCCATAAAAAATGTACGGTTAGCAATGACATTTAGAGGTCGTGCGTTGGTATGGTATATGAAGTTACTTAGAATTACACCTACAAGACAGGCCAGAAATTTGGCAGAGATAAATCAAGAACTATTAAAGAAGTTCAAAAATCCAAAGTCAAAATCCCAGTACATCACCAAGCTAAAAGAGATCAAACACATACAAATAGAGTTTGTATGGTAGTTTGATCGGTTCTTTAAGGATATAATGGGGAGATTAAATTTCCAAATTCCATATCAACAACATCAAGAGTGTTTTATTTTTGGACTTATACCACACATTCAGAGGGACCCATTTCAACAGAAGGTTATGTTGCAACCCAGGGCACTAGAGATTGCAATGAAACTAGAGGCCTCTCCAGAAAGAGACACGGGAGGAATGGAATAGTTTTAGACGTAGTTGGTTTCATTAACAGTTCAGTTGGTCGAGCTTACCAAAGGAAGGGAGAAATGAGAAAAATTGTGGTGAACCAAATGCAGGACAAAGGACCATCACAAGGACTAATTCCCAGCATCCATGCAGTATTTAGCATATGGAGTGCCAAATACACTACCAAGAGTGGGATAATGTGAGATATGTAAGAAATGAGGACATCACCCCACGAAGTTTCCATTACTGCGGAAGTATCAAAGTACACCCAAGAACTTATTTTGAAACTTTTACAATTCGATAGGGCATGAAGAGAAGGACTGTCATGCATTTGATATACTGAGGGCGCGCACATCAGATATGTACAGAATCTAAGAAGAGAATATTGACGTAGAAGGAGGTGGTGCATTGTATAACAATCAAAGAAGGTTCAATCAGGGAAACAGAGGGAAATTTTGTAGAGGGGAAGAGGAATTTTTGGTAGAGGATGAAGCAGACCGATTATTTGTTATAACTGTAATCAACCTGGACACTTGGGCCGTGATTTCCATAATCCATGTATGATGTGCACATATTGTAGAGCACTAGATCACGCGACAGAATATTGTCCTCAATTAGTTGTGAAATGGTAGGCCAGAGGAAACCTAAATCCAACTCTGAATCAGAATGTGCAGATGATCTCAGCCGAAAGATGTAGTGAAGGAACAGAAATTTTAGTCCTTACAAGTGGAGGATCTAGGATAGGCGCTAATATGGAAACTTGAGGAAATTGGACAGAGTAGAGGGTAAGGAAGTCAACAGGGCCTATACCAACATTCGATCCACAATAGGAAAAAGAGACATATCAGAGCACAAGAAAGGAAATACTTGGACCACATGGGGGACCATAGACATCATCATTTTCTCATATAGAACACCTAGTTGTACCAGAAAAGTCAAGTGCGCAAGTAAGTACACCAACAAAATTATTAAAGAGTTGTGTAGAACTGATGAGGGATAGAACTACGCTAAGTATGCTATATAAAATGATTTATCACTACACAAAAGGAAGGTACACCCTTGTCACACAAATAATGGTAAATCAAGTATTGCGCAGGAAGAGAACCAACGGAGAATTCAGGTTTAATGTGCATATTAGAGAATGTGATGTGGATAATGTTATTTTGGAATTAGGATCTGATGTGAATGTGATATCTAAGAAGACATGGGAGATGATGGGAGAAACTGAGCTAGTATGGTCCCTTTTTCATTTAAGACTCATGAATCAGGATAAGATAATCTCGATTGGGAAACTGACAGGAGTACCCATGAACATAGATGGGGTGCACAACATGGAAGACTTTGAAGTTATTGAGATAGTAGATGATAGTCAACTATATCCAACATTGATGGGACTAGAATGGGTGTTTGATAACCAGGAGATTATTAACTTGAGGAAGAGGGAGATGATATTCGAGGTCGGGTATCTGAAAGTTACTACACCTTTGGACCCATCAGAAGGAAAGTGATACATAGAGCCAACAAGAGGGAATATGTTGGTCCTAAACTCTACACCTGACTGCTAAAGGGGAAATCTAGGCCACCTCAAGTTTATAATGATTGGTATTTTGATTAGTTGGTTTTCTTGGTCATCTTAAGGGTAGGTTTTCAAAGTTGGTAATCTGGTTGGACAGACCACACAGTATAAAAGTAGGTTCTCCTTTGCTAATGGTATGGATATTAATGGACATTTGGGGATATGAAAAGACAAACACGGGAAACAACAATGAGCAATGCAATGAATCACTTGCTATGTGAGAATAAAGACTTAAAATAATATCTTGGGTAAAATCATGAAGTTGGGTAACACTTTCGTGACAATCGGGTCTCCAAAATTTCTAGCGGCAATAAGTTGAATAACTTGTGAAAATACAATTTTTTTTCTCATAAAACAAGCAAAAGTGTAACCCACCTTCATGATTTCACCCGACTTAGACAAATATCTAAATGCAAATCATTCAACAGGTTTCCAAATAGTAGATATTTATCTAAACAATAGTTGTATAACAGGTTGCAAAATCATCAAAAATATGAACTAAAACAATGGTCGAAAGAATAAGGAAATCTACATTGCACACATCATAAAATTTTCATTCAAGACAAGATTAAACACATACAAATTTGAGTAAGAGAACACAATTGTCATCAACATATATTCACTAAGTAGAGAACTTTACAATCATATGATCAGGTCCATTCCTTATGTTTCTTCTATTCTTCTCCAAACCCCCCCCGGCTCAAAACATATAGAAACTGCATATTTATAAGAGTTGCAGAGGCTCTCGTCCATCTGGGACTGAATCTTAACTCTATACTACTAGTTATAAAACAAATAATTAATTGAACTAAACACATGCTGGAGTATATCAAGGAATACTTCGATCTTGACTTAATCAAAACCAAGTGGTTATTATCATAGAATACCATTGATTATGCTTGAAACTAAAAGGAACCATGCAATTAAACATATGAAATTGTTTCTACAATGAAATAATATTGATTCATGCATTGGAGCGAACTGAGATCTGATAGAAATGACCAAGAGTGACAGAACTGAGTTCTGTATCGATCATGGCATGCACACGCGTTGTTGGAGGCCACTGGAGATAGCTTAAATTGTGGTCATGTATTTCCCCCACTTATCTCTTTGAGGACAGAAGCAAGTCGTGTTGTGCTTTTCTGGAGTTTGGACCTGTAGTTTTTTCATTCCTCGTTTGGCACCCCTTTTTTTATCTTTTTCAAATGTGCAATAAACGCGGGTGAACCACTTCAAAATTTCAGCGTTCGGAGGTTTTTGATTTGTGTTGCATCTAAATCTCCCGAAGTGATAATCTCGTAAAGTCACCAAGCTGTGCTTATATTAGGCTAATTAACCCGAGATTAATACTTTAATCATTAAAGGAT
>CBVK0100932741.1:0-11984 GCA_900067695.1 Picea abies | reverse complement strand
AATAGAAGATTAACCCTGGGAGTTAACCTAACTCAACAGAGAATTAGAAGTAAAAGTATAAGTAAGAGGCCGGGGTGCACCTATTACTCATTTTGGTTTTGGATTACCATTTTCTATTGCTCTTGAGCATTCAGTTTGGGGGTTTTGTTGTACAAACCCTTGTGAGAAACTCAGTGGTGAAATATCCACTCACCTTCTTCTGCATTTTGGTCTTGGGGATGAAAGACTCCTCCACACCATTCTAGTCTCATCCCATCTCCATCTAGGACTTCAGAAGGTAGCAGGTCATATTGTTCTTGTGTTTCTAGCAAGGGTGCACCACCATCTAGAGGGAGGTTCGATCCATCTTATCCTGAGGGCTTGGGGCCATTCTGACAGCTGGGTTTTGTTTGCAGGGCCAGGACCATCAGGACCATCAGTTTGAGGGTTTTTCTAGAGGGTTATCATCATTCTACATTTGTCTACAGATTGGGACGTCTTGGAGCCATAGGGGATGTCCTGTGATTCAGTAAAACTCAGATCTAGGGAGATCTTCTTGAGAATTGAGCTCGAAACTTATCCCACAGGATTCTCATAGCTTGATCTATATTCTTGGAGAGTTTCATATCATTTGGAGGCCTCCTTCATCGAGGCTGAACCAGCTAGGGTTTCAATCATCTAGTGGGGCGTACCATTCAGTGGAGAATTCAGATCTATGGGGTTTGAGAGTGGATTTGGGAATTTGGACATCTGGGTTGTCCTTATAGTTGCTCGATCTATCATTTGGAATATTTCTCAAGATGATTGGACACTTTTGGTAGCAGGGAAGAATTATTGAGGGCTTCAACATTCTAGCAGGACGTGGCAGTTTCCAACTTGGAGGTTGAGCATTAGTATGGCTTACATCTGCTTGATTTAGTCTTCATTGTATATCTAGCCTTTGGAGGCTTATTTTGTATTTTCTGGAGCATTTTGTAGCAACTCATATCTATTGCTTGTACTACCATCTGAGGTTTATGCCAAATCGACCATCTATTGTATTGATCTTACATTGCTCATAATAAAAAGGTCAGNNNNGTGATCTCCATGTGTTGATGAATCTTGTATGCACTTAATAACTCAATAAATTAGTAGTAGTTAGTGATTCCAGGAAAGAATTTGGCTTGGGATCATTACACAAATAAAAGCTGAAAAGAAAGGAATGGAGGCCCCAAATATAGAAAACGACAAGGCCCTAGGAAATTTTAATCTGGAAAACGAAATAAATAAAATCAAAATTCCTATTCCCCTTGTTGAATTAGCTAAAAATCCCATATACAGAAAACAAATCGCCAAGATGATTAACTTTTTCGAAGACAAAAGCCAGGCCGATGTCATCAACTTAGAAGATGACAAGCCAAACATAGTCTTTGGTCCAGACTTCGAAGGTGCGAGAGACACTGTGGCCCCCTTTTATATCACGTTAACCTTGTTTGACCACCTACTCCATAACTGCATGATGGATTCCGGAGCTTCCCACAATGTGATGCCAAAGTCAATTATGGAAAAACTTGGTATTGAAATCACAAGGCCCTATGGTGACTTATATTCTTTTGATTCAAGGAAAGTCAAATGCATAGGTATGATTAAAGACCTAGTGGTAGGTTTAGCTCAAATACCTGCTAAAAGAATTCTTATGGATGTAGTGGTCGCAGACATCCCTCCAAAGTATGGTATGCTATTATCTAGGTCATGGGGTGCCAATCTTGGAGGATCTCTCTAGCTGGACATGACATACGCTACAATTCCAGTTTTCGGAGGACAATACACGCGTCTTTACAGAGAGACTAGGTTGGCATTTATGGTAGGTGATCCACATAACCCAAATAATCATCCAGTTTATATTTCTGACCAAGACTTAGGAAATTGTATATTATCTATTGATGATGATTTTGCAGTAGATATAGACAAAAATTATATAGAAGAAAAAACTGAAAAAGAAGAAATAAAAAAAAAATGTATATAACACTGGTGTATGGAAAATGTATTTTGATGGTGCCTCGTCTTTCCTTGGAGCCAGAGCAGGAGCACTCCTTGTGGCTCCCGATGATCAATTTGTAATCCCCTTTTCATATAGGCTTCAGTGGAATGTGGATTGTACAAACAATGTATGCGAGTATGAAGCTTTAGTGCTATGATTAGAAGCTGCTAGGAGGATAAAAATAAAGAAAATCGAAGTCTTTGGTGACACCGAGTTAATCATAAAATAGGTGAATCGACAGTACCAGGCCGAGAATCCTAGATTGCAGTCTATAGGAATTGTGTCTGGGATTTAATCGAGAACTTCTTCTCCTCTGTGAATGTTCATTTCGTCCCAAGGTCTGAAAATCAACAGGCTAATGATTTAGCCAAAGAAACATCAACTTTCACACCCCCGATTGCTTTTAAATTAAAGTATCACATACAAATGAGACATCGACCTTGGATACCAAATAACATACAGTATTGGCAGGTCTTTGATGACGATGATCAGCTTCGAAAATTTCTAGAATCAATAGATGAATTTGTAGAAATGCATACTGATCAAGAAAATCAAAATGATCCCATTTGGATCATGCAGGAGGGGGAGGATTCTAAAGAGTTTCATGATACAATCGTGAATCACCAAATGCTCATTTTCAAGAACAACCAGATTCCCAAGGGTCTAATTCCCTTGAAAAGATTATTCAATCAATATGATATCCCTTCAAAGCCACCCTACAACCCCAACCAGAGGAGGTTGAGGATTGTAACATAGGAACTAAAGAAAACCCTCGGATGGTAAAACCATCCAAATATATATCTATAGAAAGTAAGAATAAATACACGTAGTTTCTTAGAAAGTACAAAGACATTTTCGTATGGTCGTATGAAGAAATGAAAACATATGACACTTCTGTGATCGAACATAAGATACCCATGAATCCTGGTGTCAAACCCTTTAAAAAAAAACTTCGACAAATCAACCCCATTTTACTACCTGTTATCGAATGAGAATTCAAAAAACTCCTTGATGCTAAGATAATTGTACCATTGAGATATTCCGATTGGGTAGCCAATCTGGTCCTGGTTAGGAAGAAAAACAGGGAATAGACTGTGTGTCGATTTCAGAAATCTTAATAAATCCTCTCTCAAAGATAATTATCCCCTACCTAAATAGGACCATGTTCTAGAAAAAGTAGTAGGAGCTAATAGGATGTCAATGTTTGATGGATTTTCAGGTTACAATAAAATTGTCTTCAGTGATCACAATAAAGAAAAAACAACCTTTACCACTCCTTGAGGTACATTTATGTACGATAAAATGCCATTTGGATTGATGAATGCAGGTGCTACTTTTCAACATGCAATGGATATCACTTTCGTTGGTGAACTGGACAAATTTGTAGTTATCTATTTGGATGCCTTACTGTTTTTTCTAAATTGGATGAAGATCATCTGATACATCTCAAATAGACATTTGAGAAATGCCGCAGGTTTGGTCTATCCTTAAATCCTAAGAAGTCTCACTTCGCTATGCAAGAAGGCAATATTTTGGGTCACATCGTATCTCGAGATGGAATTAGAATTGACCCTAAAAGAGTTGAAGCTATAGATACAATAAGTATTCCTAGGAATGTGAAAGAAATTCAGTCATTCTTAGGAAAAAGAATTTTTTTGAGAAGACTTGTTCCTAACTTCGCTGAAATCATGAAATTGATTATAGATATGCTCAAGAAAAACAACGAAGTGAAATGGATAGTAGAAGCTAAAGCATCCTTTTCCCATATCAAGAAGGTTATAAGTGAGGTGCTGGTACTAGTGAGCCTCGATTATCTAAAAGATTTTCTTATTTTTTCATTTTCCTCTGAACACACACTCTCTGTCGTACTCCTTCAGAAGAACGAAGAAGGTTTCGAGCAACTGATAGCCTTCTTTAGCAAAAGTCTCCAAGATGCCAAACTCAGATATAATATAATGGAAAAATAAGCATATGCTATGGTGAAAACATTAAAAGCTTTCAGAACTTATGTTTTACATTCTAAGGTGATTTCATATGTACCCACTAGCTCCGTAAAATATATTTTGGTTCAAGCAGACAGTGATGGCAAAAGAGGAAGATGGCTTGCAAAAATTCAAGAGTTCGACTTGGAGGTTAAACTGACAAAATTAGTAAAGAGGAAAGGCTTAGCTAAACTTTTAGTTGAATCCAATTTCAGAGCTCTTGGGATAAACAACTCTCAGGAGGAGGAAGAGTGGGTAGATGTTAATGAAATTAAGGACCAAATAACTAAAAACCAAATCGAAGAGAAATTCACGTCATCAAATTGGTACAAGGACATAGTAGCCTACTTACTGGCATTGAAATGTCCAAGTGACTTGTCTCCATCCAAAGCTAGAATGTTAAAGCTACATGCAATCAAATACTGTATTTCCAAAAAATGATTATATTGGAAAGACCCACTTGGCTTCCTCTTGGTCTGTCTGGTCGAATCGGAAATAGAAAAGGTTATAATCCAATTTCACGAAGGAGTGTGTAGAGGACACCACACCTAGAGGGCTATGGCATATAAAATCCTGAGGGTTGGTTATTATTGGCCCAAAATTTTCTCAGATGTTAATGCTAAGGTACGAGCTTGCATCCCTTGCCAATTTTTTGTAGGAAAACATAAACTCCCGGCGATTCTATTGGTCCCAGTCAAGACATAAGCTCCTTTTCAGCAATGGGGACTAGATTTCATAGGTGAAATTAATCCTCATTCTAGTGCTCAACACAGATAGATCCTGACCACTACATACTACTTCACCAAATGGGTGGAAGCTATCCCAACAAGAAAGGATATTGATTTGGTGGGTATATATTTCTTAGAAGAAAATATTTTGTCTAGTTTCAGTTGTCCCAGAAATATAGTCACAGACAATGCACAGGATTTTAAGTCTATGGCTATAGTCAGCTTTTTCCAAAAATATAATATTGTTCTTGGTTACTCCATAACATACTACCCTCAGGGAAATGGTCTTGCAAAATCTTCAAACAAGAGATTAATCAGTATAATCAAGAAAGTGCTAAACGAAAATAAAAATTCTTGGCATGTGCATTTGAAATACGCTCTGTGGGCAAATCGAATAGCCACAAAAAAGTCTATCGGTACTTCTCCCTTCCAAATGGTATATGGAACAAGTTTAGTGTTGCCTATAAACCTAGCACTTCCTATAATGAAACTATGGCAAGACGAGAAGGAAGAACCAAATCCTCTCACAAGAAGGATAAACCAGTTGATTGAAGTTCAACAGCATAGGGCAGTAGTAGATGAAAGGTTGCAGAAGTACCAGGATGACATGAAGGTGTTATTCGATCGTAAATCCAAAGACATAAATTTTCTCCCCGGGGATTTGGTTTTGAGATGGGACGCTTGGAAGGATGATTTGGGAAAAAATGGATGCTGGCTGATAGCCTGACAAGAAAAAGTAGCAAATAGATAGCCTGAAAGCAGAAGATAAATTTGCCAAAAATAAGTGATAGATAGAATTTTCTGTTATTTTAAAAAGAAGAATGATAATGGTAAGGCAAAGTTATGCATTCTAGCAAATTCCATTTTATGAAAACAAAAATTTTGTTTTAAAAAATGTGTTGCTTATCCTGTAAGCTGATAGGTAAATAAAAAGTGTTTTCAATACCTAAGCCTTAAGGGTTTCACCTAGAACAATATTAGAGGTAATTGAAGTAAAAATATTTAAGAGAAGAGTCCAAAGGGTTAGGTTTAATTTATAACCTCTGTTTTCTAACTTACAGATCATTCGACGTCCCCTTTTTATACCCTCAGATTTGAATCATTTGCTTTTCGGGTTTCCCATAGAGGTAAGAGAGATTATGTCTTAACTTTTGAAATCAAGAAATATTTCTAAATCAGTAAGACCAATCCTCATATTTCTTATTCTCTGACTAAACGTGGTTATTCTTAGGTTGATTCTAACTCTCCTAGGTTTCTTAATAGTTTGTCTGAGGATTTAAGCTTGCTCAAAAGAAAACCCCTGAAATTAATCTTCCCCTTTTTTCTCTGCGTACTAAGGTGTTTTGAAAGTTGAGAAAAGGTTGGTCTAGAGTAATAAAAATAGGTTGACAAACCTCTATTGCAAATTTTTACACAGATACCACCCCTAGTATATTAAGTATCACTGATTGCCCCCGTTTTGTATTCATAAGCTAAATATAAGACAAATGGTGAAAGGAAATTCATATTTGATTGCCCCCATCTAATCCAAAAGACGATGAAAGGAAATTCATTTAAATGATTTCCCTCGTCTAATATAAAGGAACGGATAACTTCACCGGGGTACTGAACAGGCTCGCTAGAAGTGAAGCAATATATGAGTTTAAATATATAATTAGCATTCGAAGCGGTGAATGGAAATTCAGTAAAAAAGGGACAGA
The DNA here is from genome assembly GCA_900067695.1 of Picea abies. NCBI lineage: Eukaryota > Viridiplantae > Streptophyta > Pinopsida > Pinales > Pinaceae > Picea > Picea abies. Next base: position 5,575 of record CBVK0100932741.1, on the reverse strand, counting down.
TAACTTCACTAGGGTACTGAACAGGCCCGCTGGTAGTGAAGCAATATCTGAGGTATCTGTAAGGTTGTCATACTTATCTACCACTCTACTCTAGTTACCAGTTTTTTCGAAACCGGATCTGCATCCCAAGTCTAGATAGAGCTCCCCATTTAAAAATATAATTTTTGTTTCAATTGATGCAAGCCGAAAGTCACAAATCTATTGAGTTTCCTAAGATTGCTTTGATCATCTTAATACTAACTTAATTTTAGATGAGAAGGAGAAGATTATGAAGGAGACTACAACAGAGTTTAAAACAAATAAGAACTTTGAAAATATTTTCAGAAATTAAAATGAAATCTCTTTTTTCCTCTTTTTCCTCTTTTTCCTCTTCCTTAGTAGTTTCGGCAGTGATAAACCCTTTACACCATTAACCAAATGAAGGAACTAAGTCTACATGTTCTCCTCATTCCACAAGGAGACGAGGTCCCCAGTTGGAGCCTATGTTGAAACAGTTCTTAAATTTATTTTTTAATCCCTAAGGCCTAAATTTTCCTTTTTCGGGTTTCGTCTTTTCACAAAACATGAGTTTCGTTATCAATCCCAAACACACGACACCTTTTTCTCAAAGAATTTAATTATTTGGATAATAAAAGGCAAAAAAGACTAAAAGAATTATAAGAATCCCGACGCCTTTTCTATGAAATTATTTTAATCATGATAAGTTTTAAAACTAATGGATTTAAGGTTAAGATTAAAGAATTTTTGGGATTCATGGTTTGTTGAAAACATATTTTTTTGATACAAATCGAATCGCAAAATCCTGATCCCCGATTTCCCGAAACGTTGAAGTCTTAGTTAAAACACGGATTAATTAATTTGCTAATGTGAAAGGTTAAGGGTTAAGATAATCATGTCGCAATTTCGGGATTGCGGTTCAGTGATAACACATCTCTTGTAATCATGATTCCAAAAATCCTAAATCACGAAACCCCAATCCATAGTTCGTGTTAAATCAAACTAACTCTATTTTGGCCTTAATCATGACTAGTTAGTTAATTAAGATGAGTTTAAGTCCTGTCTTTAAAAAACCCATCACCATTTCATGATTTCGGAGATTGGATTTCATCGATGACATACTTCTCGACAACATGGTCCCCGAAATATTGAAAATGATTAATCTCAATTAATTACTTCGCTAAAACATTTTAAGTCTTAATTAACATGTCGCGATTTCACGATTTTCGAGATCGGATTTCATCGATGACATACTTCTCGACAACATGATCTCCAAAATACCAAAAAACAAAGTTTTCAATCTTAATATATGATTATCACTAATTAACCTTTTTCCAAAATAGGATTAATGATAATCATTATTTTTAAGTTTTCGTTCATGTTTTTCTTTTCGATTAAGTAAAGTGTCCCGAGTTTTCTTTAAAAATACAAAGGCGCCAAAATACATACATTAAATGTGTATCTCAGAAATATATATTCTACATTAAGTGCCTTGAATTCTTGCCAGCTGTGTCAATCCCTTCACTTTTAAATGTATTCAAAGTGAGCATTTAAATGTCTGTGTTTTCATTTTATCAAGCGCAAGAAACACTTAGCTAAGCCCATTCATTCATTTTCTGTGACAGGTTTTCAATTTAACGTAAATTCATGGCACCTAAAAAGGCATTGAAAAAGAGTGAAGATACACAGGAAGGAGATATCATCTCCAACACCACACAACATGCTATAGACTCCATTAAATCTTGGACTCAAATCTTTGAATTTCTAGAATATGAACTCAAGAATGCTCATCCTGATTCTGAGAATCATTGTCGGGACATAGCTGAATCAGAGCTTCATAAGATCACTGCATGCCTGTGGCTCATGGCATACGATGATATGATCAGTTGGGCCCTAGAAAAGGTCGATATACCGACGAGGATCATCTTAAACAATCAAGGAGTTATCATCGACTCATTTAGGCCAGAACACATACAAGTAATGTATAAACTGTCGCCAAATCCTAAACATACTTTTAATGTCGAATTTTTAGCAAAGTTTTAGAGGAAAGAATGCATTGAGGCAGACCGAACATATCCTGATATGATTAGAGAATGGTCGAGGTGTCCATCCAAGTTTAGAGCTGATAGCCATGGGATTTATGCTACAACATCCTTGAATGAATACATGGTATATGTAGCCATTATGCTATGTAGACTTTTCGGGAGAAAATATCCCTGCCATTTTCATGAAGATTGGGTGCCCTTTTTAGAAGAAGCTTCAGAAGGGTATGCTTTTAAATGGAATAAGATTTTGTCCGATAACCTAACACAGGAAATCTCAAACTACAAAACAACAAAATCAAAGGGACAACTAGCAGCCTTTTACATGTCAACATACATTATGGATGCAATCTGTTATGTGACTCCTTTTCCCTTAATGAATTGGAGTTGGAACATTTCCTGTCCAGAACCCATTCATAAATATCACTCTACCCTTTGGGAAGAAAATGATAAGGATGCATTTTATGAAGTTTGTCATTTTATTATAATTCTGATGCATAAAATATTTTTTGGATGTGAACCCCCTCGCATTTCTGATGCAATCAAAAAAAATATTAAAGCAATCGTTGACTGATTTATTGAGGAGAATTTTTCCTACATTAGGGTTTACGGTTGTTCCATCCCCCCTCATGCACTCCCTAAATTCCTACCAGACATATTGGTGTGCAGGTAGGTAGCCCATCGGATAGGAAATGGAGGCGTTGGATTAGAACTAAAAGCAGCTCAGAAGAAGTCATGGCCAACTTTCCTTGTACATATTGGGAAATTTTATTTATTAAATCTAGGCCATTCTAAGGTAGAGGTTGAATCATTAGAAGAAGTGAAATTAGTAGATATTGAGCATAGAAAGTATGACCCCTACCAAGTAATAAGTAGGCATTTTATGCATTGTAATCTAAAATCCTATGAGCATGAAACATCTATCTATGATGATGTATTCAAGGATGTTAAATCCTATGAAGAAGTACTGAATAGATTATAGGCCATGCTGCCTGATTCATAGAATGAACTCATGTCATTCTAGGGCCATAGGCGAAGTTTCCTACCCAAGATTTTGCAGGGTGAAGTTTCGACCCCACCTCCAGAGCAGGACGATCCTCCCCCAGGGTTTGAAAAAAATAAACAGGACAAATAAAATAACAAAGGAAAGACGAAGGATACTAAGATACCTTCCCAAGACACAGAGGATTCCTGGACAAAAGAATCAGAGACAGGGAAGGGAAAAGAGATGGAAACACCCCCAAAAATCCCTAAGGATGTTCCAGAAAAGACAGGACGAACAACATCATCAGAGATTGGTAGTCCCATCACTTCCTTAACCCCATTGCAGTCAACTTATGGAAACCCCCATGAAGGATCTCTGTATGTCAGTGATATAGAGCCAATTTCAAGGGATGAGATCCCTCCATCAGATTATTTTTTCAGTAAAAAGAGAAGAGCAATCTTGAAACAGGAAATCCATCCAAGAGGAGAGGGGATGATTAAAAAACATAGGGTCATTATAGATGGAAAGAAGCTTAAAGATGGAGAATTTTCTACAGAGTTAGTAGATACGTTGGGAGCTATAACATTGACAAATATATATTCTGTTGGCAGTTTAACAACCATGCTCGAACAAAAAGACCAAACAATAACTCAGCTACAAGACAAATTGAAAGAAACTGAGAGAAATATTAGTTCGGGAATACAAAAGGGTCTAGAACAAGCTAGACTAAAAGATATTCAAGAAATTCAGAAAATGAAGACAGTCTTAGAAGAGGTAAAACAGATAATATAGGTCACACAAGAACAGGTCCAAAAAGCAGGAAGAAGAAAATAAACAGTTACAATATAAAATTAGTTCTATTACTAATCAAGTAGTAGAACTTCAAATTTTCAGGGCACAAGCATTGGGAATACATTTGAAAATAGAAAAAGAAAAACAGAAAGTGTTTTTAAATCTGGAAGTAGTCCATAATTACTTTCAAGAAACAAATAAATCATTGGAGAATGTTCTCCAGAAGGAAAGGGAAGTGAAAGCAGCTAGAATGACTTTTCAAAAGGTAGTATCCCTCTCAACAAAGGAATAAGTTCGAAGGATCCATAAATTATCCATTTTAGAATAGGTTAAAGGAGACGTAATACTTAAAGTGTGGGAAGAAGACTTGGTCGAATATAAAAGAATAACCAGAGATATCAATGATGATTGCCAAGGAATTTTTGATCTCTTAGAAATGACTTCATTGAATATCGAAAAAAATGGTTGTCCTGGATTATTAGGTGAGATAAACATTGTCAAGCACCAGCAAAGGTTCAAAGAAGAGATGGAGGAAATGAAGATAGAGATCTCAAAAATTAAAGTAATCAATATCACAGAAACTGACAAATGGATGGTGACACCGAGCTTAAAGTTGCAAACTATTAAGTTCACAGGGAAGATTGTAGAAGATCGTTTCCCTAAATTATAGAAAAGATTCTTTATGTTTGAAGCAAAAGAGATACCAAACACTCCCAGAGTTTTTGTGAAATTTTTGGGAAACTATGTTCACTTTCTTGAGGCGGAGAAAGGAAGTTCATCAACACAAACATAAAAGAATTTTTTTTGAATATTTTCATCATTAGAAATTAGAAAAGAAATGTAAATGGTTGAAATTATTCATATATGTAACTGTAATCTTAGGAAGTTGGTTAATTACCAATGAGAAAATATTTGACGAAGATGTATAAATATATTTTCAAAACACTGAGAAAGGTTTTTTGATTTTTTGGAGAGAGTCGATTGTATTAAGAGTTTTCCAATCCATCATAATATATGATACAGACGAGATTCTGAATCCTGCCAATTTGTAGCTATGCCTTCTTTAACCCTGTTTACTATACTTTATTATGTTTTTCTTTCAATGTTTTTCTAATGAATAATCAATTTGAAGTTATCTGTAAACACATTTTATAGTTTAGATTGATTTAGATATCAAATTATTTACAACTTTTCCTCTGAAATTGCTATCAATGATTTTAAGACCTGTGAATCATTTGAACCTTAATACTTAACATTTCATTAGAAATCTCATTTTCCTTCTTTATTCCCTGTTACAATATGAGATTCTTTCTTGATTAAAGCCTCATATTTTTCAGTAGTATTTCTTTGTTATTTTATAATTCTCAAATTGTTGCAAATCTAGGAAACGACCTCGAATGTATTTATGTTAGTGTTTTGAATTTTAAAACTATTTTTCCTATTCTCATCTCTTAAAATATTGAAGTGACAGTTGATTAAATTCTTTCACAATTAAATAAAATCTTATTCTCCATGACTGTCCCAAATAGCAGACAACCCAGCATTGAACCTGGCCTTCAAGATCAAACCATTATTGCTTTGAACCTATTTAATACCATCCTACAAACAACAACTAATCGGGTCGAATTAGAACATTCATGGGTTGCTATTGAGAGAGATATTAGCATCCAAGAACAAGGGGAAGCTAGACAGAGATAGTTGAGAAACTGTGTTAAGAACCAAACATCAATATAGCATATAAAAACCTCAGGAAAAGTAC
>CBVK0100932736.1:0-10893 GCA_900067695.1 Picea abies | reverse complement strand
GAGGTGTAATTTGTTGGATAATGCATTAATGAAATCATTATATCAAAATGCAATTAAAAAAAAAAAAAAAACAATATTATTATAAAAAATATTTGATTTTGAGATGATCAATTGAAAATTTGTAAAAAAATAAAATTAATTAAAATATATACATATCGATGTACTGTATTCTTATGAACTCACTAAACATTGTGTACCATAATATAGAAATCGATGCATGTTAAGGGTTTATTTGCACCAGTACCTATTAATTATGTTTAAGGACTAATGCCAAATATTGAAAGAAAAACACCAATCCTTAAATGATATAACGTGCAATTATATCTATCGCTTCAACATTTTAAAGCGTGCATGTTTATAATACACACCGGTGACTTAAATATAATATATGGATTGGTGCTTTTAATATAATATATGTATCGGTACATTTAATATAATATATGCATCAGTTCTTAGTAACAAAGACTGGCACCGACATCTCATTTCCAATATTTGAAATTTCACTACCCTTCTGTGCACAGAGTAATACATGCACCGAGATGCATGAATTATACAAACATTGAGGCATACATAACATGTAAAAGAACTGATGCGTTAACTGACTTATAAAGAACTGGTGCTACATACACAAACAATGTAGAATCGGTGTGTAACAATTATAAGAGCGTCGATGTTGGATACAACAAAAACATGAATCTGGTGTGCAATATATACGAAAGAACCGATGATTTTTAATTTGTTTGTACGCACCAATGATTTTGTATTAAGGGTGCACCGGTGCACTTTAACAATACAAAGAACTGAAAAACAAAACCTCCGCGCTCCCAAAAAAATGTAGTTATATGGAACATTTGTTAAAACCTTTGCTTCAAATTGCAGAGTTTTTTCTGAAATTTTTTCCAAATCTTGTAACATTAAAAACCTTTGCAAAAACCTCCACTATAAGATGTTCTCCTTGTAGTGTTACACCTATGGTCCGCATCCAACAAAATCACTGGAAATTCCATTCGGCTATGACTATTTCAAAGAACCTCAACTTATCCCTTCATGAAATGGTATATAGACAAAAAAGTAGGGTCCCATGTGATGTTCACATATTTAGAAAAGGCTTTCTTATCCTTCTTTAAATTACCACTACACCATGACACTGGTTTAGAAATACTCTTGGATTCTCATTAAAATACTTCCACCCATATCAAGGATCACATCCATAAATGGCATCGACAAAGAAGATTGAGTAAAATTGACGTTACCAAGTAACTACTGTTCAATTGGTTCCTCAAGTCTCTTTTTCCCCTCATCACAAAATACATGGCCACAAATCAAAGAAAATTCCATAATCAAATCCCAACACTCTGATTTGATTTAGTCACAATCTGGTTACCTATATACGATGCTCCCTGATGCTCCTCAACCCCTGCCATTCGATTAGGAAAATTATGGAACATCCCATTCGGTTGATGGACTGATTGGTTCCATGACCCACATCAACCCATATGGTATCCCTACATCTTTGTATGGCACCAATACATACAATAACTCTTATGGAGGTGCACCTTTCTACCCTCCCACCATTTCCCTCAATGTCAGGGGAAGAATAACAACCTTCAAACCAAATTACCTTACACATTATGTGGTGAATATGGATATTATACTTACCACTTCCCTAAAAACAAGGGTTTCCAAAGGATGAAGGAATCTATGAATACCCAAGGATCCCTTGGCCCTCAAGATATCCCATAGGCTCAATATAATTTTCCTCAATCATCGCCACCAACATTCATACACAACCCCTTCCCTCAACAAGGTGTTGTTTCTACACAACAAGAGACCAGGCCCTCCACCCAACTAATGGGACAATACCCAACACCGGTACAAGTTCAACCCAACAAATCTTGCACTCATAGCATTGTCATGACATCTGAAGGCATCCATATTTAGTCCTGCAGTCATCAATATAGTATACCTCCATAATTACCTTTGACCATGTCAAATACCACCCAATTTCTAGAAAATACACCTTTGATGATCTCACATCCTAGTGGTGACCTTACCCTAAGGGTGCCAAGGGATCCTATACGATGTACCGCTCATAACCCACATGCATGGGTAGCTCACAGCTATAGCATCATGGATGACCTAGCTTAGTCTCTTGCAACCATGTTTGTACTCAAGGTCTTGCAAACCTATCCTTCACAAAGGAAATATCTATTATCCACATTGGGGGTAGTTGACCCTTCCAACTTTCACCTTATTACATTCAATTTGGATAACTTGGAACCTCGTCTCCCCTCCTTGGTTTCTTTCCAAATCCCAGTCACAGTTTATAACATCACCATTCATTGATGCATCATCAATGAGGCAGCATCCAGATGCATCATGACCAAAATCATATTGAAAAATATAGGCTCCCATGAGATGACCCCTTCTACCATTACCCTTCGGGCCTATGATAGTCTTCGATCCCAACCCAAAGGTATTTTTCAAAACATACACATAGAGCTAGTGAGAAAAATGATCTTGATTGAAATCGAGGTCATAGATACCCCATTGGTCTACAAAATTATCCTAATATGTAGTTACATGTACATGATGAAGTTTATTTCCTTGTCTTTGTTTTTCACCATGATCTTCCCCCACAATGGAAAGGTCATCATAGTCGACTAGTTAAAACATTATGAACCTTGCCCCACCACAACTTTGGAAAATATCCTTTCTCTCATTGGGGCACAACCAGAATTTTCACAATTCATGGAAATGGGTCCAAGGATATTTCAAGAACCCTCACTCCTTGGCACATACTAGAGTGACCCACTATGCATAACACCCTCAAGATCTACCCAAGTGTGCACTATCACTTATGTTGTGATAGAACTAGTTTACCAGTATACCCCTAAGACTCCACCCATGAATTAACAACCTATGCCTCTGTAGGTCATTCCTCGCCCCCTAACCCAAAACAACCTATGCCTCTGTAGGTCATTCCTCGCCCCCTAACCCAAATCTCATTCTTCTACCCACCACCAAGAGTTACGAAATACCAGGTAGCAACCATACTCATTCTTCCCAAAATGGTGCTAGAAATACATGTTTGGTATCTTGACCCACCATATATGGTACTAGTACCTTCACTTCCCCCTCAAACAACTAGATTACCCATGTAAACCCTATTTAACCCATTATTTAAATTACCTGGTCACACAACTGGGGCAAATAATACCAACACTAGGGGCAAGAAGAAAATTTTTGGGGGAACTAATCAAAACCCTCCTAGAGTACAACCCCCCTATGCTCTCTGTGAATCAAAAGGTCACCCAAAAAATTTGTATCCCACTCTTCTGGAGCTAAGGAACCTCATCCATCTACCCGGGTAAGCACCACTGCTACCCACCCTAGTAGAAACATCCATAGACCCTCCAAAAGAGTCTATACCCCACGCAATAAGATATTGTGTACCAATTTCATGTGTGTTATAAGTTCATGGTATGACCACTACACCCATCATTGTCTTGATCTCCCCCACTTTCGAGACACATTGGTTATGGTCCATAAGATAGTTATGCCAAAACCACCTAGTCGGTATCACAACTAATAATATTAATAGACTTTGATCCCTTTATAATTTATTACATGTCCACTTCGGTCAACTCATGTCATACTTTCCCATGTGCACTATGCGGTAAATTGAACCACTTCACATATATGTGTCCTTTCATCATTGAATACCACACTTATTGAATGGTGACCAATCAAAATATTTGGTAATCCCTTCACACCATAGGGTCTCTCAGCATTGTAGCCACCCCCCAGGGTGTTTCTAACTCATTTTCCCAAGAGTAGGTATCCACACTTTCTTCCCCAACAACTTCTTTGTTACAACCACAACATGACATATTTCATCTTTCCCCACCTAAATCCCTAGAAAGCTCGTGATAAGATATTCTCCCTCCTCCTAAAGACCACAACACACATGCATATGTGCACAATTGTAAAATCTCCTCATCCATAGGTTCACTACTTTCAATAGGACATTCGACACTTTTCGAGGTCAGTACTTGTCTCCCATCTACCAGAATATTCACAAACACCATTCGGACACAAGCCCATTATGTTTGTGCAACCTCAACATTTGTTGGTTCCTTGGATAGAAACAATGTTTCACTCTCATGTGAGATTTTTGGCACCATCTAGACGACCCATCCTATTCATTCCTATAAAAGGTATCATTTTTCCCTTTCACACATATTCCATTCATATGAAGACATTCTAGAGATGATGAAAACACCTGATTACCCTTGGGACACCATGCACCATCGACCATTTTTTCTCCCTCAAGATGCTTTTCAACCACCAATGTTGATGTTTGTGCAATTGAAACCAAATGCTTCATTCCTCTTGGGATTATAGATTGGCTCAAAAATCCAATCCCCGCCCTTGACACTTTTAAATAAGGGAACGTGGACAACATTTCCTCGACCATCAAAGTGCACATTTCCATAAAATCAAGTACCACCGAGGACATCATCCTCAGTGTCTCATGCTCCTAAGAGGAATTTCTTGCATACAAGGCTCTTTTTCATGAGTATCAAGATATTTTTTCCTAGTCATACACTAAAATGCCCGGTCTCAACACTACCATTTTCGAACATCATATCGATACATGGCCTAATGTTGTGCCCATTCGCCAAAAAAAATAGCCCCTTCATCCTTCCAAAGAAATGTCTATCAAAGATGAAATCAAAAATCTTCACAAAGATGGTTTTTTATTTACCCCATTTTGTATACATCATGGGCTCTAACCATGTCCATGTCAACAACAAAAAAGGGCACCATCTGTGTATGTACAAACTTTAGAGACCTAAACCAAGCTTCTTTGAAGGACAACTTTCCCACTCCATTCATCGATCAAGTGATCAATTCTTCTGTTGGACATGAAGTCCTATCGTTTATGTATATATTCTTTGTATACAAACACATCGATATTTTCCACGCAAACCAATACAAAACTGTGTTCACTACACCATGGGGCACTTTTGCATATCATGTCATGCCTTTTGGTCTCAAAAATGTTGGAGCCACTTTTTAGTGGGCAATGACTTATGTGTTTCATGGTATTTCCCATCTCATTATTTCCTACTTGGATGACCTCACAGCATGTTCCAAGAAATGATCCCAACATTTGGAAGATCTTCACATTATCTTTGAGAGGTCTCGCAAGTAAAACATTTGTTTGAACTCCCTCAAATGAATTTTGGTGTCACCGTTGGGCATTTTCTTGACTTAATCATATCTAAGTAAGGGATAATAGTAGAGCCTCTCAATATCCAATCCATTAGTGATTTACCCCTCCCAATAATTTGTTTCTATTATAGCGTCTACAAGGAAAAGCCAACTTTATATGTCTCTTTGTCCCATATTATGCTACTTGTGCCAAAAATTTCTTATGCCTCTCATGCGAAGACATTCCATTTCAATGGGATGAACAAGCTCAATAATATTTTGAGTCTTTAAATGCTACTCTCTAAAAATCCCCTTTAATGAATCCCCCTAACTTTGACAAAGATTACACCCTGTACCTCTCAGTTTTTGAAGTATCAGTCGTAGGGGTCCTCATATAGTAAGGAAAATATGGGTAAGAGCATGTTATTTATTATAAAATTAAAAACTTGTTAGACCCTTCTTTAGACTACAATGATGAGAAAAATATGGCCCTGGTCATGGCTCATGCAATCTTAAAGTTGTGCCATTACATTTTTCTATTAACAACCAAATTCGTCACAAACTCTAACCCAATGTAGTACTTACTTAGCCATCGCTAATGGAAAAGTTTCCTAGTGGATCGTAATTCTTCAATAGTTTTATCTAGATTTCACCACTCCCAAAAGTAATAAGGAACTCATTCTCATAGATTTCATCATATATTTATCATCCAACATCAAGGACTCACCCATAAATGAGAACTTCCTTGATGAGCATATGTTTTTCCTCTCATCAAGCGACCCTTGGTATGGTGACATCCTTACTTACCTTTGCACCCAAAAGTTTAGTTTTCATCCTTATGAGGATGATCATCGATGTATCCGCTGCCAATCCTCTTGATATATCCTCGTAGTAGATGATTTATAACGACGGGAAGTTGACACCACATTGCATCACTGCCTCACCCTTGATGAGGCTAAGCGAGTCCTTAACGATTTCCACAATGGTGCTTGTGGTGGGAATCTATCTTGTATGTCCAGTGTCTAGAAATTCATTCAGGAAGGATACTTTTGTCACAACGTGTTTCATGAATGCATTCAAGTAGTCAAGTAGTGTTCTAAGTGGCAAATGTTCACAGACAAAGCATGATCCCCACCAACTCCTTTACACCGAGTCATTATAATCGATCCCTTCTGTAAATGGGGAATCGACTTAATGACATACAAACCCCCATCTAGAAATGGTCACAAGTACATCATTGTGGCTATTGATTACTTCACCAAATCGTATGAATCAATACCTACTTTCAATAATATGGAAAATACAGTCGCCCACTACTTTTTCAATCATGTCATCACTTGCTTTGGGGTCCCCTAGCAGTTAGTCTCAGACCACATAAAACATTTTGAAAATGAATTTTTTTAATAGTTGTCCTAGTGTATCAACTTCACTCGTGAGTTTTCTTCCCCATGCTATTCACAATCCAATGTTCAAGTAGAAGTCGTCAATAAAGTCCTCAAAACCATGCTGCAACAGATAGTGAACAAACACAAAACCAATTGGCACCACATGTTTTTCTCCACACTTTGGGAATGTTGTACAATCATCAAAACCACTAGAGTTTTCACCCCCTTCCACCTCATTCATGGGGTATAAGTAGTCTTTCCCATCAAAATCAAAATACAAACACTCTAGAAAACATTTGAACTACTGTTGGACACCACTCTCCTCAAAAATGCCTTATTGCTTTAGAGTCTATAAATGGATATTGTTGTTCCTCATTACAACATAAAGAGTCTACCAAAAATCACTCAAAATCCACTTTTGATTGCCAAGTCCACCCTTTTTCCTTCAACAAAGTAAACCTTGTCCTTGCCTATGATATCGCCCATGATACCTTAGGCCATGGAAAATTTGAGTCCCTTTGGCAAGGCCCTTTTATCATCAACCAATGCCTCAACAAGGGGGCATACATCCTTTCCCATCCTAAAGGAAGCTTCCTCAAAGACCCTATCAATGGTTTATACTTGAAGAGATTTTACCCTTAAGTATCCATTCTATTTCAAACCACTTATGTGTGCATATTTTCTTTGTAAAAATGTTCACATATTTTTTAATCTTTTTTACGTGCACATCAAAATTTTCACATTTATGATCACTTTTCCTTTTTTCTTTATCGAATGAATCATTCATCGACATATCACATCGGTTTTTCCAATGGTTCTAGTAGATGGACTCAGAATATTGCTTTGACAACTTGGGCCATTTATTCACCTTCGCATACACTTCTTCACTCCAATGGCATATGCTTAGGTCTAGCTACAAATAACCAAGCACGATAGTATGTTGTTGTGATCAGCATCCTAGCTAATGTTTCTCACCATCAAGTTCACCACTTTAGTGTATTCTTGGATTCCCATATTGTCATATTGCAATTGAATAATGTTTACCATGTTTGTGACCCTTGATTTTTAAGAAAGTACATGAAAGTTAAAAAAAATTGAAGGAATTTTGAATCCATCACATTTAGATGTATTCCTAGAAATGAAAAACAATCTATAGAGCATATTGCAAAAAAAATTCTACAATAGCATTTTTCACATTAAAAAACAATTCTTAGCATGATTTATCTATAAAAAATGTCCATGTTTTGTCATCATCATATCAAAAGCATGAGTAGTAAATCAATAAAAGAACATACTAATTTCATCAAAAACACAACATCACATCGTCAAGTCACACCATCACAAAACATAAAAATGTTTGTATGTATGTGTGTGTGTGTGTGTCTGTATGAACAGTTTAAAAAATGGAATTACATTAAAGGGTTATCCCTCACTACAACCACACTCGTAGGTCATATACAAAATTGGTGGAAATTCCCCTGTATCTCAAACATAAACAAAATCTAGGCCTCACCCATATACATATCCATATACAAAAAGCATGCCCCTCTCGCATACACAATATACATATATCTAAGGTGGCCCAAGCTGCAAGGGGGATCCTAGTTGGTCACACTCCACCCGCCAGAGACCTCGTCTTCTTGATGGTCATTGCACACACCATTGTCACCCATCTAACCAATGAGTTAAAATCAGGGGCAAGGCCTATACAAGCCTCAAGAACCTCCTCCTCTAAATCTTACCAACCAACCTCTTGCACCGCATGGAGTACTTAGTCAAAACACTGATGGAGGTTCGTTAGCTGCGACTGGAGCCACGCCTCCCACTCAACTACTCACCCATCCCATGGATCTGCATGTTGTTGTTTTATGGTTCCAACCTCTACATATTGATGATCTCATCATTGTCTGACTCTCATAGGCTCCCCTTGACCTATTTCTAGCACCCTCGTTGACACTAGGATGTCCCTCACAAGAGGGACCTATCGGCCTTGTGGTCCAACATCTACAATCACAAAAATATTACCCATTGGTAATATGTCAAATGATAAAAAACCATGATAAAAATCATTAAAGAAAAAAATAATATTCATAATCAAATGAGTACTCAGCTCATCAGTACTAGTCCTCGCTTGGAAGAAGAATCATGTCAAGGTCATGTTAGTAGTCTATACCAGCATACGTGTAATATATAATGAACTAGGGGATCTAGCTCCAAAACCCTCGATACTTGGTAATAAAAAGTATCCTCGCCATATTGCATCCCTCTCAGATCAATGGGTCTCCCCATCATCACATACGAGGTTGGGCATCCAACCAACGCTAAGTGGATTTGTAGGCGTAGGAGCACAACCTACTCTAAAAAATAAATAGCACAAGATGGATCCAAAATAAAAATTCCCCTCTAGCCACCAACAACACCATTTCAATTGTTAAAATATCACCTTTCTCATCATGAATACCCATGCATAATGTTGACCCTAGAGAAAACACTCCACAATCATCATTTGGGCACATGTGATCCTCTAGGTACCCAAGGATCCATAGATCCTAATTGCCATGATGGCCACCACTCACGAAACCAAATCCTAGATCTATGAGATCCAAATATAACCCCTCATAATGGCATCATCATCGGTACGATATCATCCATCCAATGCCTGCATGGTAGTGCTCCCATCTATGTGGAGGGTCATCTCTGATACATCTCCATGAATGGAGAGCCCAATCAAAAAGTATATCTCAACCTATTTCAACATCTCAACCATTTGGACCCTCACCTTAAAGGCTTGATTGTTGAACCTCCAAATAAGGACCAAGAAGTTGAGTAGCTCCTCCTAGAAGCAAAGTAGCAAGCACTGTAGAAATTTGAGAAGGCCAAAACCATCCATCTCAAAATATACTGCATTATTAGCCAGAAATATCATGCAGAGGGCATCAAAATCCCTCTCCCACCATCGGATCAGCATGATGGTTGGTTTCATCTATATATCTGCACAAAAATAGGTTAACAAAAAACTTTTCAAAACATCATAAATTTCATCTAAGTCATGCACTTCCCTAAACTATAGCAACTAACAATCATGCTATCCATGCAATTGTTCACTACACAACCACACAAATTCACTACGTGAATTTCATATAGATATTTTCTCCATATATTTCTCTGTTCAAAATAGAGTCGTGCAAGATGCTTGTGTGATTGTTCAATATATAGTTTTGCAGTATTCTTGCACAACCGTCACCCCTCCATCAACATTGACCTATGTTATTGTTATCCTTGTAGTTTGTCGCTCAACGTGGGAAATCAAGTTTTAGTTGTGCTATCATCAATGCAACTAAGTGGCCCTTAACCATGTGCTACGACATGGGCAATCAAAAGATAAGCACGCAAAGTTGTGCAAGTGTCTTTTGATATACCACATAGACTATACAACCACCCTAAAAAATGGGTCTTACAATCCTTTGTACCACCCTACCTAAAAAATTGAATGCATAAATGACATTGGTGAGTTAGGCCCCATTACCTAGCTCTCTCGTTGCATGAATTGGCTAACAAATGTATGCGTAGGTCACATGATAAGGTAGTGGGATCCACCAGAATGCATGTGTCCATGTCACCACAAGTATGAATGAAGTGGTGTGGCGGGCCTCACATCCATTTGATTTGGCACAATCACCATGTTCCTTGAGCCAATATGGGAGTTCAGAAGCTTCATTTTCCAAAATGTTTGCATCAGTAGGATCGCCATCTTTCATTCTATGCGATGGTATGATTTTTGTAGTATTTTGCACACTTTCCCCTGGACCCCTTGTCTCGTCACCCATTTCATAGGTATGCTTGATCAATATCATTTTTGTTTTTTATTTTTGATTCTCATATCAAATTCATTACTATCAGGTATTTTTCACTTTGTGTATTTGGTTTCATGTGTGTAGGTACTTGTCAATAGGTTCACTTTACCTCACTTCACAGTGTGGCCATTCCTCACCTCCTACAAATACTTCTTCAAACTCGCATGTAGTCACTCCTTCCAAATGGATTTCATTAACCATTATTTTTCCTCAAATATGCCTCTAAGATTCCATTTACCAATTTCAAAACAACTTCACCCATTTCTACTTGTGCCTAGTTGTTGTTTCCAGTACTCTTCCACCTACATGAGTTTTCTCAACTTTTATCTCCCCTAGAAAAATGACACCCATGATCTGGATTATTTTTGGCACGAAATGAGATCGGAGATATAATAAATAAATGCACAGAGATATAAAAAATATTCAATAATATA
>CBVK0100932731.1:0-10099 GCA_900067695.1 Picea abies | reverse complement strand
GGGATTGATCTGATGAATAATAACTCAATAATAAATAGAATACTCTTTGTAGTTACAATATTTCAACAATATGTAGACGATGGCTCATCTTCATCCCCATTAGCATGATCGTTTCTTCCTAAAGACTGAGAATACATGAGAGATCCCAAGAATACCCCATAATTTCCCTGAGAAGAATAAATGAGGTAAAGGACAGGTTTAGGTCTAGGAAAACATTGCCTCTTCATCTGTGAATCCTCATAAAAATCCTCAAGATGAAAAACCTTTTTCTTTGTAGAGTGAGCCTTTGATTCCTGTGAGATGGCCATGTCCTATTGTTCATATAAATTTGAGGATGAAAGTGGTTGAAAGTTCTCATAGAACAAGTTTTCATCCCCAAAAGGATCTGAATCACAACTCCCAAGGGATGATTGAAAATCACCCTGAAAATGATGCAACGGGTCATCCTCGAATGGGAGGAACAAATATGTAACCATATCATCATTAGGATGCCAAACATATGAATCATATATGCATGAAGACCAGTCTTCTGAAATGACAACTCAACCCCCTTTGCTTGAGAGCTACCCTCAATGTCGTAAATGGGGTCTATAAAAAATGAAACGACCAAAATCCCATGTGCGTCTACCAGTCTGTATGAAAGTGTCTATATGTTCATCAACCATATCCAAGGTTTTTTTCATAAAACCATCGATGTGACTAAAAATTACCATCTCTTTGTCTTCATGTGCAGGAAGAATAGAGGCTAGGGTGACTTCAACTGGATCTTCAAATTCTTCATCATTGAGACTAATTGCATCTTCAACTTCATGTGCAGGAGGAAAGAAAGGCTAGAAGACTTCATCTTTGTCAAGTGATACAATGGACACCGATGTCTCATCTAGGTCTTCATCATTGAGATCTTCTGTAGCAGGTAGATGATACTCTTCGTCATTTTTCCATTCTTCATCTATTGTCTCGTCATTCACCAAAAAACCTTATCTGCAAAGAAAATGTTTGAGCTCTTGGAAAGTATATTGCAAATTCTGAGTAGCTAACCAATAATTCCTGATAAATTCGTCAATGATATTTGTAGAAGATGGGATACTTTTCGGATTACATGAGTTTGCAAACCAACTCCTTTGAATTGATTCTAGTGAAGATACAATAAATTTCATTAACACATCTTTATGTAGCACATTTAAGCTTGAAGCATACTTCATATAATTCACAACATGGGTGACTGTTAAATCTGGATCACCATTAAGTTTAGGGAAACTTTCCCTCCACTCCATAGAGAAATGATTTGGATATCTAGGGATATTCTAAACATCAATAGAAGGGTAAACCTTATGGAATTCCCATTGTAAGTCCTGTGAGGCCATGGTTCCATTACTTAGGGTAATACCTCAATGCAGTCATTAGATTAACTTTATGAAAATCTCATCAAGAGTGGAAGGGGAACGTCCTTCGAGTGGAACTGCTAGGCAAGTTAGGGGTAAAGGATTTAGGATGGAAGCTTGTCAAAGTGTCATTAGGGCACGAAAGAGAATTCAAAATCCTCCCTAGTAACGACGCCAAAATGTTATTGAACAAACTGTAGGTTGGGCGAAGCCTGACCCAATCCACAATATGGAGATAACTGTGGGGGAGTTTACCCATTGTCACCTCAGATAAACCCTCCCCTTGCTTTAGTGAAGGAAGAATCCAACACAAGGGGGATAAACCCTCCCCTTGCTTTAGTGAAGGAAGAATCCAACACAAGGGGGGAATCATGGGTGACCCTAAAGAAAATAAGATGGAAAGTGAGACTACGGAAGTGATGACCCTATAGGTCAAGTTACTAAGTGGAAGATGGCTTGGAAAGGAGTCTCAAAAGTGATCAATGGTTTCCAAGAGCTTAAGTACCTACAGAAGATGATTATACATGCTCGAGACGCAAGAAAAGACGAGATACAAGCCCAACAATCCAATGGAAAAGCAAGTGAATCATGTTGTCCTAATTAGCAATGGTATATAATGATATAAATTAGCAATGAAATAAATGGAATAGTTGCTAAACAAGTCACTAAAAGTCCAAGTAAATATGCAAGAGACTAACTAGCAATTACTAGTGAAACTAAAGTATGATAGCACAAGACTTTAGTAGAATTTAAAGGTTGTTTGATGTAAGTATTGAAGAGATATTTCTACAGCCTTATGGCTGTAGAAAACAAGTGTTACTACAGGAAATTCCAATCATCAAAACTTGCAAGTAAATCACCCAAAAGAAGCACAGTAACTAGCAGATTATTTGGCGGTTTTCTAGCAAAAATTGATAGTTAGAACATGAACAAATTTAAAAAGTATGAAGTGATTTGTTGCAGCCCTAATGGTTGTAACTTAAAGTTATTACAGCAGCAATAATCCTTGGAGAAACAAGATGCCCTAGTGGCCTTGACAAAATTTTAGCATGCAGAAAAGATTCCAACTTAAACCATTTCAATATCTCGTAATTCTATGTATCCCAATGCAATGATTTTATTTCTCCAATGCAAGAGATTAGTGTCGTTAACTATTGGGTTATGGAGTCTTTAAAAATGAAAGAGTTGGTTGTGCTACTTCCTTGGGGGTGTAAGCCATTTTACTCCCCAAGGCAAGCAAAACTAGCTAAGGAAAATCCTAGGAGGGTGTAAACCCTTTTACTCCTCCTAGTATTCCTTTATGCAACAAACCCTTTTACTCCTCCTAGTATTCCTTTATGCAACAAATTATTCCAAGACAAATATGATGGGATTAGTGGAGTTGTATGCCCTTATACTCCCCAAAATCTTAGCAAATTAACATTGTGACCAAGAAGATAAGCAATAACATGAAATATCCCTTACCTAGTCTAAGCATTAAAAAGATAAACTCCTTTTAACCAAGAAAATCCTCCATAACAGCAAGAAATAACCTCCAAGAAAGATAGTGCCTTACTTCTTCATCCAATAGCCAAAGAAAACCATAGCAAGAGATAGTAGCAAGAGTGATAGACAAAATTGCCCAAGTAGGGCGCAAATTTCAGCCAAGTATCCTCTCCAAGATGGGAGAGTTATGATGAAATGACAAGAGTTTGATCTCTATTTATACAAATCCTCCTAAACGTGTTTGTCCACTTAATTTTAGGGTAACCAGAAAGTAAAGGATCAACAACCCTTACTTTTCCCGTTTACATTATCAAATTCAAATTTAACTTTCAAAAATGCACATAAGAAACCCTAATGTGACGTCATCCCTCTTCTAAGGTGACGTTTTAGCACTTTTTGCAAGTCGTTGGAGTTGAGGATGGAAGTCGTTGGGCCTTCTAGGGCCTCCTTCTCATGCACTAGAGTTTCCTCTTTCAATCCATGCCTTCTTCCATGAAAATGTGCCAAGTGTGAAGTCAGTCAACACCACCACCCCAAACCCTAGCCCCATAAGACGTCAAGCCTTCCAAATGTGATGTTTTGGCCTCCAAAGGAGAAATGTTGGGCTAGTAGGGGCATAGGTGAGGTCCTTCAAGGTGTCTCTGTGGCCTCTAAAAGTTGTCATCATCGTCCGGTGTGTGGGTCATGGTATCTAACCTGTGGGATTCAAGACCCAAGGAAGCCCAAGCTAGGTCGGTTCTACCAAATCTGTCCACCAACTAAGTCCTGCAAAGACAATGAATACGTCGTCCAAGGATCTCAAGTCAAATGCATCATGATAAGTAAATTAAGTCAACAAAACAACCATCCAAGAATGTACATCAAAACAACCTCATCAAAATAAACAAGTGCTCAAAGACCCTATGCAATTTGCCAAGTTTAAGTATGGGAGGGTTCACAAAGCGACCTATTGGGTGAATCGTACCTCAGGTTTAGGAGCGTTTCCCAAGTGGACCCTTCTCTAGGTCATGTGGACAAAGTGACATGGATGGGGACAAGACTTTTGGGGCATGGGGTTCATGACATACAGGGGATCGTAGTGTCTCATTTACAGGTGCCTTTATAGAGGGTGTGTTGCACCTTCGTTTTCAATGCAACCTTTTTCCAAGACCATTTATTGTCTTTTGTTCTTTTAAGATGTTTCCAAGTTGAAGAGAAGGTGGGGTTTCTACCTAAGAATGAAAAATAGTACCCACCTTGACTCTACCCTAGTCACATCATGCTTCCCCAAGTTGAAGACAATGTGTGGGAATTCTACCTAAGCATGAAAAACATTTCCCACACATGCTCCATCTTGGTTGGCATTTTGTATTAGTTATTTTTACGGGTCCCATCAGTTTCTTATGAGAGACATTTCATTGTCCTTAGGATCCCTGGGCGAGCATCTAGAAGGTTCATGATTGGATTTTATCTTTTTCCAGCTACAATCCTCTGGACCTTCAGCCCCTTTTCCCATGAAATGAGGGACAATCCCTTCTTGGGTCAGTACACCCGAGGGGATGAAGTGTGGAAAGTGGCAAGTATGGTCGGGAATGGTACGATGAAATGTCAAGAGGACCTCCCAGTAGAAAATCTATCCCTAAGGGTGACCACTTACTAGGGCGCAATGTCAATCACCAAGGTGAAACAAGGAAAATAGCATAATTTCCAAGAAGACATTACATAATAAAAAACATTTTAAAATGCAACAAACTCAAATGTCTCAAATATTGAAATGACACTCAATCCCTGGCTTGTTCCTCATGGAGCAAGACCCAATGTCTTCCAGAAAAAATCTGATGTGGTGGATACCTTCATGATGAACCTGATATCTATGGTGGTGAAGCGGGCCTCTATCTGTGCAAGTGGACATTGTTGGTCAAGTTGTCTCTCGGTATTCCATGTCGACAACCTGAGGGCCTCGAGATATCATCTCCTTAGTTATCCCTAGGAACTGGGGATAACATGTCCTAATGACAAAGGAGTTCCCTATGTTATAGCTCTATGATATACTTGCGAGGTCCAATAGTAGTAATCAACCTAATATCTCCAGGCTTTAACTAAGAAGGTTCAACTGCACCCTTAGTTATACTACCCGATTACACAGGGACAAGAGAGTAATCTTCCCAAGTGTTGTTTTCGGTGCCACTATAGCAGTCAAACAGTCAAGCAACTAATCTAAGGCTAGTTTCAAGACACCTATAGGACTTCTGATATACCCGACGATATGTGGAAGTGAATTCTATCGGTACTACTCGAAGAGGTACCAACAAGGGTTACAAGGATTTCCAACTAGGTGAAACCTCTTGTAGTTCATGCATGTAAACTTCCCCTACCGCAGGTTACCCACTTAATGATAGATCTATGTGTTATTTATAGATGCCATAACACGTCTCTAGCTTGAATTTTATTTTCTAAATTGATGCCAAGAAATAGTTGTGATATCACTTATGATGTACCTAATAGAAATATTCAAAGGATAAATAGCAAAATATTATACCTTTATTGATATGGAATCAATGTTCACTTGCCTCTTCAAGGGGGCAACCTCCAATAGAGAAGAGCTCAGATTATTTCTCAAGGCACCTTTTACAATGTTTCTATATCTTTATATAGTACTTTCTATCCTCTAAGAACATTCTAGAGAAGAAACTTTCTAGTAGGCAAAACCTTATACTAAACCTTCTTACAACAATTGTGTTAACACTACTACATAGGCAATATTTACTCATGATGGTCTCCATACATAGCAATACATAGTAATCCATTTACTTAGGAGGATAGGGAGGTTAGGAACCTAACAAATTCCTAGCTTAGATTGAGACTATTGGGCTCTGAAGTTTTTTGGGGAAATTTGAAGCCCTTTGAGGCACGAATGGTGTTGTTTATAATTTCTAAAAATTAATAGCAACTAGCAGAGAAAATTCAAATGTTTTGTATGTGGATGTGCTTGTCTCTTTCAAATTTATGTGTGTATGGTTCAAAATTACTGATATGATCTCTGACTTGAATACAATCTGCAACCTTGCTTGTGATTTATTTTTAGTTCCTAACAAGGCTGGATCAATGTTGTACGCTAGGAATATGACAACGTCTTTAGAAGGTGTTAAGCCTTGACTAAATTAATTTTATATGATATGATGTTATGAAAAATCTTCTATTCACAACCTCACCCTTCTATAGTATGTCTTGCAAGGTTCAATAACCTTTCTCTTCTACAACCATGTCTTGTCTCATTTGGTTTGCAACATTACTCGTCTGAGGTTTTCTTGTCCACAATTTCACTTTGTGGGACTTATGCAACATTGCAACTTTGTCTTATGGCTTGGCAACTTTGTTGCATTCACAAACTCCACTAACCTGCAACTTTCCTGGGAAAACTTGCATAGGCGTACAACCTAGATTCCACAACCTTTTTCTTGCAAGGTCTTCATGGGTCCATAACTTTGACTTATAGTTCTCACAACATTCTCCATCACAATATTTTATGCATCGTTGCTTTTTCTTACAAGTCTATTTGTAGGGTCACAACCCAACCTCGCATTGTTGCAGCATTCTCGCTATGGCAATTGTTTTTAAGTGCAAGCAACACCTTCCTTAATGTGGGAATTTATTGTAATGAAGCAAGTACACCTTACAACTACAAAATGTACTTTGGCTTAGTTGTAACTGGGGGTATTTACTCTGCCAAAGTCCCCTGAGATTGCCCATGAGCCCAACCCATGAGTCATCCCACCTGCATGGATGAGATGTGCCCATAAAGAGTGAGCATGTCACTTGGGGGAATCGAATCTTGGTGGAGGTAATATAATACCACCCTCGCTTTAATAGAAACTGAAGTTTTGCATGATATGATTGTAGACCAATCTCAAATCATGATACATCACAACAGTATGACCTATCCTATTATGAAGGCATTGCTAAGACTCAAAAATGTTTCACATGATGAGTTCACAAGACTTTCAAAATGCAAAGTGATCTCAGAAAAGTCAAAAGAATGCACAGCCTAAATCATTATAGCTCCCTTAAGCAAGTAGCATAAGTTTGAAACTTTGAAGAAAATTACAATGAAAACATTCGACTATGAATGTGTACAAATAGATATATTAGACCTCAAAGTCCAAGAATGCAAATTCAGCTAGAACCTACTTCATGAACTGGGTAATTTGTAGACAGCAGAGCACCAATAAATTAATCAGTGAACTCAAACCCAAAGTGGATGGAAATTATACAATAATTATTTAGCACATTTCCTGAGAAGGCATTTGGAACTACAAACAAGTTGCAGAATACTTTAAGAGATGCCCAAACTACAACCAAGGACCTGTGAGACCCCTTTGCAAGAAAGTGCAGGGAATCCGACCCTTGAAGACAAAATGGACATTGTTTGAATATCTGATCAATCTAGCACATTTCCTGAGAAGGCATTTGGAACTACAAACAAGTTGCAGAATACTTTAAGAGATGCCCAAACTACAACCAAGGACCTGTGAGACCCCTTTGCAAGAAAGTGCAGGGAATCCGACCCTTGAAGACAAAATGGACATTGTTTGAATATCTGATCAATCAAATTCCAAAAATGTCGAGGACATGTTCAACAGACGATCCAATGCACTTGGAGCAAATTTCCGAGCAAACAGAAAACATAAGGACGTGGTCTGGCCTTTGTATGTGCAGTTATTTGCATAACGAATCCTCCTCATTAACTCTTCTGTGATATCCTCCTTTCCAAACATGGCTGGGTGAGACCCACCCCTCGACCAGTCAACCCAAGTGATACTTCTGTTAGAATTTAGAGATCCAAACTGCATACTCAAAATAGTTGGAAGGTAATGCTCATCAATATAACAAGATGGTGTGCAAAATGCCTTGAATTTTGCATAATATTTGGTGTCAGAAATTATGTTAATTGCCAACTTACGATGAATTTCAAACCACTGTGACCCTTTTCGCCACTGACGTAATGTCACTTCTGGTGCCATTTGTCTTTTATAACGACCCCTTCCATCACGACCTGGGTCATCAAATGATTGCACAAAACTATGTTCTGACTTGATCAAGTAATTGTAAACTGTACTGAAGTTAAATACAGGGATGCAGGTCTCCGATAAAAGTATAAACCTCTCATTCGAAAAGTCAAGTAAAGCATTTGCAAGAAGTCGCCTCTCTGCATCACACATATTCGTTTGTCCCCATTGTACAACCTGTCGAGATACAACCATGCAGATTATAGTCGAAATCCATGACAGTTAAAGTTGTCAACATGTTAACAAGCAGGCAGTAGAAGATAATGGCAATTGTACAGTTAAACTTCCAAGTTCCTAGGCATAACAAACCCCCTGTAATATTTTGTAATAAGCTAAGTTTGCAAAAATGAATCATTTGTACAAGCAAAAATAATCTGGAGCAGGCTTCATATATTAATGTCTAGAGATCTCATTGGATATATGTGGGAGGAAGATAGGAAAAAATAAGTTTCACATCACACAGGGGTATTTGGCAACCCAAAAAAATGCTTATACTGAAAGAAGAGGAAAGCAATCGCAGCTTGGTCATGTGCAAAGGTTTAAATCTCATCAGGCACATGATAAGCCCAAAGATTTCCTATTGGAAGCCCTCAAATCAACTACTAGGTCTGCAGGCAAAAGCAACCTAACTGGCAGATGACAAACAGGCTTGGCAATTTCTACATCAAGTACTACCATAATGCCCTATGACGATAGTGAAGTCTTTGCTGGCGATAGCAATCCACACCTGTAAATATGCCCATTGGTTCGAATGTCTTAGGACACGTGATAAGCCCACAGATTACTTGTGGGGAAACCTAGAATCAACTACTTCAACGAGGTCTGCATGCAAAACCAATCTTAGAAACTGGCAGATGACAGTCGGTCTGGCCAATTTCTTCCTCTGTTACTTTCCCAGTTACTCAACTACCAACCATAATGACATGACTGATGGGAAAACACTGTTGGAGACAGAGATCCACACCTTGATATTGAACCTGTAAGCATAGCAACAGGTTTGGAAAGTTTGATTGGTTCGTGGGGGAGGTTCAGAAAAGCTCAGGATTTCAGAAAAATTAAAAAGGTTTACAAGTATGAAACAGATAAAATTATGCTAAATTTTTTATATATTACTCATAAACTCAAATGCTCGCAGGAAATACACATATATAACAATAAAAATTTCGCCTTTATTTTGCTTTTAAATCAACTTTGAAAGTTACAATTTTTTGCATTTTTTAAGAAAAGGTTCAAAAGTTTAGTCCAGACCAGTTCAGCCCGTCCAAAAGGTTCTGGGTGTGGCCAAACCTGGTAACTATGCCTGCAAGGATGTCCGTTGAAAGGGGCGTGTTGCTTGGTGATAAAGAAGCCCATCAGCCAGTAGAGCACGCAGCTCACTAGCAAGGGGTAGATTCTGGGTTAGATTTCTAGCCTGTACAATTTTCAACAGTCTATAGATGGGAAATTAACGTTTTCTGTTCATTCATGGGATCAAAAGAAAACCCAAATCCTGCCCTCAAACTCTGGCACCAAATAGTCATATTGATGTTAAACTAAATCCTCAACAAGGGTTATGCCTCTTCGATTTTTTAGTAAGCTTGCAATTATGAAGCTTTGATTTTTATGAAGCTATGATTTTTAGTAAGTTTGCAATTAAGAAAAACAACAATCACAGAGAAGGAAGGGGACTGACATAGGACATAGGCTTCAATATGGGTTTTGGATATTAACAAAAATAGTGAAATCATATCATAAGTTCCGTTCAATAAAGAAAAAAAACAGAGACCAATAAAAGGAAAGAAACCGTTGAAATATTGATGGTCCAAGATAAAATAAGATAAGAAACCCACACATATCAAAACATTAGAATGAATTGAAAATGGGGTGAAAATTTTACCTGGCTGGGAATCTCTCGACGATAGAAAGGAGAACCTTTAGGGACTTTCAGCTTAAAAGAAGGCAGCGCGTGGACATAAATAGAATACAACCCTTCATGACCGCGAAGGAATCTCTCCCAGAGGGGAAGAAGGGGAAGTGCCCCCCTGGTCAAAAACATAAAGGCGATCGTGGGCACCCTCTCAAAGGGGTACTTTCTCCTGCGTGGCACCATGGACGCTCTCCAAAGAAGCTCCTCGTCGCTCATTCTGTGCGTCAGATTCAGAGGCCTGATCCAGTGTTCGAATCCCGTCGGATCATCTCTGCTATCAA
>CBVK0100932720.1:0-11703 GCA_900067695.1 Picea abies | reverse complement strand
ACGGTCAAGCATTAGGAGGCCACCAGAACGCTCATAATCATGGGCGCACCGAAGTCACGTGTCTGTCAACTACGGTTGTATAAAATCATGAGCATACAAAAAAAATTGGTACATACGATCTACGAGTCTAAATCTTAATCCTCAATATTAATCCCGAGTGCTTTTGAAGGAAGATAGAAATATACACATGTTTACTGATAATAGGCTTTGAGAACTTAACTCTTCTAGATATTTCTTCAACTAACTAGATTTAATTGAGAATCTTTAAAATTATAACTCTTTAAAATTAGCTAACTACAATAATCATATTCTAACACCCCCTAAATTACCAACAATTATATCATTAACCATTACAATTTGAAAATAAAAAATTCTTTTACACGGTTGCAAAATTCATAACATGATGTCCTAATGGTGTAAGTCTAATCTTAAAAAACTTGATATCAACTCAACAAAACTTTTTTTACTTTCTTTACATCGTGTAGCTTGTCCTTAGCTCTATGCTTTACAAGTTTTTTCTTGCATTTTCTCCAAACTTGATATTCTAAATACATTTTCTTCTTGTTCAACTTTAGATTTACTCTAGTCTTTTTCTTCAATATTTCCTCATCATCTTTTTCCTCTTCATATGCTTTTTTTTCCGCATCTTCCTGTACTTCATCTACCACCAATTTCACATTTATGTTTTTTTTTTGCATCTTCTTGTACTTCATCTACCACCAATTTCACATTTATGTCAACCTCTCTAAGATAAAAAAACATCTTCATTTTATTTCATAGCTTCTTGAGCCTCAACAATAACTTCAACAACTCTAATGGTTTCCCTAATTTTTCTTGTTCCTTCTACAGTTACGGAAAATTTTTCATAACCACTCTCATCTCCATCATAGGTCTTTTCAAGAGACATCACAAGAAATGCTAATTCAACATTCATTGTAGCCTCATTAGTGTCTTCAACAACTTCCATTGCTAGATTCTTCTTGCATTTTTCTATTGCTTCAAAGGTAGTTTCATTTTCATCTTCAAATTCAATTTTATCATCCACATGTGTATCTACAAAGTGGACGGCTTTGTCTTTACCATGATCATGCTTTTCATATTGTAGAAAGTCACATTTTTCTTCAGCAATTTCTTAAACAATTTTCTATACAATGTTCAAGACAACTGCAGTCTTGTTTATCTTCTTCTTCTTCACCAAGTTGTTCAACAAGTTCTCCGATTATTTCTGCAATGTCAATTTCCTCTCCTTCTTTTGTTACAACAGTTACTCCATCAACAACTGCAATGCTTTGTGACTTAGCTTCATGTTTATCCATGTTTACCCCCCTATGCCATCTCCAAAATATCCAAAACTTCTTTGAACCTGGTTGTTGTTGCAATTTTGAGAAGAATTCTCTCATCCAAGCCTTGTTGAATAAGAAACAAGGTTATTGCATCATCCTTATTTTCTATGAGATGATTCTTCTCATCTTGAATAGTGGTCTCAATGGATTTCTGATTTAAGGGTTCTTCAAACTCATTCAACACAACATCCCATAAATATTTTGTATGTAGTGTGATTCTCATCTTAATAGACTAAAAATCCTAATTTTTATCAAAGAACCTAGGAGGTGGTGGCTGATAAGAAAAACCCATTTTATAAACTTTCCACCTATTTGTTGAATATAATGCTTAATTTCTATTATTGTAATTTGTAATTATTGGCACACTCTTACAATGTCAAAAAAATTTGATTAGAGGATCTGAAGGATAAATTAAGGTTACTCATAAGCATCATATGATTAGAATTAGTTGGACATGATTTGTAGAAATCTAAGGCTATATATGAATGTATTAGTTGTTCAATAAATATAATGAGAAGGAATGAGAATGAAGAATCTCAAGCATTGAGATAATTGATGTTTCTATTCAATCGTTGTATCTATAATTGTCTCCCCATAATTCTACATTTTGTATAAGAAGTAGCTAGCGCGCAATATTAAATGTGTTTGTGAAACTTGTGCAAATTGAAGCTATTGGTAGGGGTGTTGAAAATTTTGAACAAATGACCAATGCCAACAATCATCTTAATATTTTAGATCCTCGCATACACACCTTTAAAGGTGAGAATTATGGTTTTTGGAGCATTAAAATGACAACCTTGTTTCTTTCATAGGAATTGTGGTATTTGGTGGAAAATGGTTATATAGAACTAGCTCATTCTCAAACTATTGCTAGCTTTATCCAAGTCCAAAGAGATTAATAAAGGGAAAGAAAGAAAAACTCAAAATTTCTTTTTTTTCATCCAACAAGAAGTAAACAATTCTATTTTTAGAAAACTTGTTGCAACAATAAAATCAAAGGAGGGATGGGATGTGCTACAAAAACCATATGAAGGGAAAAATAAAGTAAAAGTTGTTAAATTGCAATCTCTTAGAAGAGAATTTGAAACACTTTTCATGCATAGTTCAAAATATATGGAATATTTTTTCACTAGAGTTATGAAAATAGTTAATCAAATTAGATCTTATGGAGAAAATTTAATACATTAAAAAATTGTTGAAGATGTTCTAAGAAGTATTCCTACAAAATTTTATGCTATTGTCATTTCTATTGAAGAGTCTAAATATTTAACTCAGTTGGTTTTGAATGAGTTGGTTATGAATGATCTTATGGGATCTCTTCAATCTCATGAGAAAAGGATGAATAGATCTATTGAAAAATATTTTGAGCAAGCTGTTCAAGCAAAAACCAAGATAAAATTCATGAAGTTGAGAAATTTCCCAATAAGGATTCATGGAATTCTAAGCACTAGTAGACATGGAAGAGAACAAGAAAATAGAGGAGGCATAGGTCAAGGAAGAATATTTTATGCAAATAAAAAAGGAAGAGATAATCATAATAATGATGGAGGTGAATGATTTGGAAAATCCCAATTCTAATGTTTTTAATGTAAAATATTTGTCCATTATGAAGGGAATTGTTGGAATAAAATAAAAACAACAAATAATTTTTATGAGGAAAAGAGAGATATGGGAACTTTGTTTTTGGTTTGTGATTCAACTATCAATATTTCCAAGGAGGTATGACTTTTGGATAGTGGATGTAGCAACCACATGATTGGAAACAAAGCTATCTTTGTCAAGATAGATGAATCTACAAACTCTTAAGTACTCTTGGGAGATCACAAGCCACTCTAAGTTAAATGTAAATGAACAATGCAGTAAAAACAAATATAGAAAGTATAACATTAAAAGTTGACTATGATGATTCTTGGATATGAAATATGAGTTATGGGAATCTAAATATAGGAGGCTTAAAGTTACTACACACTAAACAAATTGTCAAGGGATTCCCTCTTATTGATTGTGTTGATCAAGTTTGTGGAGGATGCATTCTCAACAAGCATCATAGAGACTCATTTCTAGTAGGAAAATCTTGAAGAGAAACAAAACCATTGGATATATTACATGCATATATATGTGGTCCTCGCATTGTCACTAAAATAAAATAATTATTTTATTATTTCTATGGATCATTTAATTAGAAGAATATGGGTGTATTTCATTAAAGAAAAATATGATGCCTTTATTATTTTTTAACAATTTAAAGTCTTTATTGAGAAGCAAAGTGGTTATGTTTTAAGACATTACACATACATAGAAGGGGGAATTTATTTTTAATGAATTTGATGGTTATTTGAAAAATAATGGCAAGTTGTAGTCCCCAGGAGAATGTACATAATGTTGTGGCTCAACTCAAGAATTGGACAATTGTTGAGATGGTCACAATCATGTTGAAAGTTACAAGTCTTACAAACATATTTTAGGATAAAGTTGTAGTACACATGTTTATTTGATGAACATATGTGCAAAAAGAGTTCAAAATATGATTCATTATGATGTATGGAGTTGAAAAAAGGAGGGTGTTGATAATTTCAAAGTCTTTGGTTGTATTGCTTATAAAACAAAAAAAAAACTAGATGATAAAAGTGTGAAATACATTTTTGTTAGCTATTGTTAAGAGAAAAAAGATTATAGATAGTATAATCCACAAAGTGAAAGATTTGGTTAATAGTGATGTGTTTTTTTTTTATGAAAAGGAAGAATGGGAGTGGATTAAAGGAGTGCATCATGAAAATCCAATAATTATTATACATGGACATTAATTTTCTGTTTCTACAAATCCTACCACTAGTCTAAGTACTACTCATACTACAACCACTACATCATCTTCCTCAACTTCAAGTCCCATTTCAAGTCCAAATCCTCCATGAAATGTAAAATTCTTAAATGAAATTTATGGATATTCTAATTTTTCTTTAATATCTAAGCAGAGCTAAGATTCTTTGAAGATGTAGCAAAGAAGCATGGTGCAAAACAATGGATGAAGAGATTGCATTGATTAAAAGGATTGAAACATGGTAGCTGTGGATCCTCCTACTCAAAAAAGAAGACATTGGGGTAAAACAGGTGTATAAAACAAAGTATGTAGCTCATGGGTCCATACAAAATCATAAAGAAAGGTTGGTGGTTGCTCAACAACTAGGTATAGACTAAGATGAAACATATGTTCATCTTGCAACACTGAATACAATAAGAATTGTTTTAGCATTAACAATGTAATATAATTGGTTGGTTTATTAGTTTTATGTGAAATAAACATTTCTAATATGTCTATGTTCAAGAGCCCCAATATATGAAGTTACACCAAATGAACATAAAGTTTAAAAATTTAAAAATGTTCTTTACTTGAAAATGAAATTTAACATATTTGAAAGAGAATGCACATCATATATCAATTCAAATGGTACAAATGTTCTCCTTATTCTTTGCTTATATGTAGATGACTTGATATATACATCCTCTAGTATTTTGTTAGTGGAATTTGAAATGACTAATTTAGTTTTTGATGCATTATTTTCTTGGCATAGAAGTGATGCTAATAAGTGATTTTATTTATATTTTAGAAGAAAAATGTACTATAGATCTTCTTCACAAATGGAAAATTGAAAATTGCATGTATCTTACTACAACTAGAACTAAGTTTATTTTCTAGATTCATGCAAATTCCAAGTAAGATTTGCTTTGGAGAAGCAAAAACCATTTTAAGGTATGTATGTGGAACAAACAATTTTGGTATTTGATATACCTCAATAGATAATTTCAGGTTAGTTGGTTATAGAGATAGTGATTAGGGTGGATGTTTTGATGATATAAAGAGTATTTAATGTTATATTTTCAAGGTGTAGCATCATGTTCTTGAAATAAAAAACCAAATGTTTCATTATTTCTAGAGTATATTGAGACAACATCAACAACATGGGAAGCAATTTGACTGAAGATAATCTTGAGAAATCTGAAACAAGAACAACAAGATGCCACTATTATTTATTGTAGTAACATGTGTACAATTTCCATTAGTAAAAATCAAGTGTTTTATAGTGGTACTAAACATATTGTTATCAAATATCAACTTGTTGATAGCTTCACCAAAGCACTACCAAGAGAGAAATTTCATTTCATGATAAAGATGGAATATCCTCATTAAGCATTAAGGGGGATTGTTGAAGATAATGCTTAATTTATGTTACTATAATATGTAATTTTTGGGACACTATTACATTGTCATCAATTTTTTGCAACATAAATTAGGGTTAGTTAGGGCTCAAGGTTACTTAGAATTAGCATTAGAGGATTAAGGTTACTGTGAACTAGCCTTAGATGATTACAATTAGTTGCAAATGATTTGTAGAAATCTCCATATTTGTAGAAATGTGGAGGCTGTATATTAATGTATTTGTTGTTTAATAAAGATAATAAGAAGGAACAATCTCAAGCATTGAGATTTTTAATATTTTGCTTCAATCTTTGTATTGTTTGTTGTGTTTTTTTTACTATAATTTTCTCTTCACAATTTTGCATTATTTGCATTATTTTTAATTGCTATCATTATACAAATGCTCATGGTCCTTGAAGCATTTTTATTTTTATTTTCTAAGAGGAGACAAAACCATTCCGTTAGGTTTAAGTTCCTTGTAACATTCCAAACTCTCCCTCCCTAGAGATCTCTACACCAAAATTGTAAAATAGAGGGCTATTCTACATCCGCTTCTTAACCGACAACATTATTTCTTTGTCGAGGGATGACAAAAAGCAACACTATTTCTTTGTCCACTGATGAGAAAAAAAACTTGTAATATCCCAAACTCCCCGTAGTGATCTCTACACCAAAATTGTAAGAAAGAGCGCTATTCTACTTCTGCGTCTTAACCAAGAACACTATTTCTTTGTTCAATGATGAGAAAAAAACCTTGCAATTTATAAAAATATTTCAATAGAACTTTTAAAAGCGAAACATAAACCCTAACATCCTCAATAACTCACATATATTTTCTAGGGTTTACCTCAATAAAAGGCTATCTTACAAAAGACAGCCTTTGAGACTTCTTTTTGAGGAAAACCTTTGAAAATTTCAACCCACTTACTTGCAAAATTTCAAGCCACTTACTTGAGAGCCAGTTTGCCGTGAGCCCTTAGCGCGCCGAATAACGGCGAGGCCTACAAATAATATATTTCGACTGGATTTCCGAGAAGGCTGCTCTCTATAAATCTTTCACAGTAATGAAAGAATCCAGATTTTTTTCATATTCGGCTCAAAACCATAATTCCAAAAAAAATCTAATTTCAAGAAAGATGTTTCCGCGACGCTTGTAAATTTCTTTTGACAATACAATGCATTCCACACGCCGGATCTTCATGCATTCCACACACAGTTTAACTTTGATAACTCAGCTTTCTTCAACTAACTAGATCTGAAACGCTTCTGCAACTCCTTTAAAATTAGAAATCTGAAACGGGAGTAATTATATTTTAACAGAGTCGTCTCCTTATTCTGAAGAGGTGTGTCTCTCGCTGTAATTTCGGGAGGATAAGGACGCCCGTTTCCAGGACCTAAAAGAGACAAATTGTACACAGAGGTTGCAAGCGCATACAAAACGATCGGCGGAGGAAAAGTGTGATAACGGCGGCTTAAACAGTGAGGACATCTCTGTGTTGGATTTATCTGTCAGACTGTCATATAAAATTGCCTTTATGTCTTTTCCATTACTTCTCCTGAATTGTTGCAATCGAAGTTAAGGTATCGCGGACAGTCATGTTATTCTTCTTCTATCCCATCTGAACGAAGGGGGCAGCTACAGCCACTTGCTGAGCGAAGTATAATAATTTTATGTAAAGTGGTTTCAGTTGACATTACTATCGTCAATATCTTTGTTTTTTATTAGAATTATTTTATGTGAAGTGGTTTTAGTTGACTTACTATCGTCGATATCTTTATTTTTTATTCCAGATTTTACGAGCACGTCTGTCTTTTTTATTTATTTTTAAAAAACTTGGCCCAAATACTATTTAATGAAAAGGGGTCTTATCAAAATGTCAACTTCACGTTAGCTATAAAAAGTCAGATATCACTTACATATATCTACCGTTCGATTTGTTATAAGAATCGAGGGTTCTGATCGTTGGATTTGTTATAAGTATGGAGGTTGGAATTTACATGCTAGCCATAGGATCTTCGTTGAAGAATCTAAGATATTTAAAAAAGGATTGCTTTGCTGCTTATCTCATCTGCGTTGTGCTATTGCTTGCTTATGGAAGATACCAGATAGCTTCTCTATCATTGAAACCGCTAAGGGCACGGCGACAAACGTGGCGGCGCACACGACAAGAATTTTAAGGTGGGTTTTTTAATTATATATTTGTAGCATATAGGGAGATACAAAGAAAGTATTAGTATTTAAACCACATTTTTATATCTGTATATGTCTTTTACAAATTAAATATGCACATGAAAATGTGCATGGTAGACTATAATTATGTTGATTGTACTACTAAATCTAGATTAATTGATTGGAAGGTTACTCAAACACATCAAGTATTAAGATATGAAAGAAAGTAATTAGGGTTTTGATAAAGAATGGAAGAGAGGAATATGCAACATGTGGTCATTGAATGCTATTCTAACCTTAAGTGGATGGCTTAAGTGGATGAATAAGATGAGGAGTTTTAGTTCCATCTAACTTGCATATAAGACAAACAAAGACACTTTCCCTACTCTAATAAAAAAAACCTAAATTTCATTCATAAAATTACTTAGAAAACCTTATAAATTTACTTGATTAATTTAATAAATAACATAAAATCATTTATAATAAAACATTGGGAGGAGGATTGATATATCCATGCTTTGGGCTATGATAAAAAAAACATAGATTTCATTCATAAAATTAGGTAGAAAACCTTATAAATCTACTCAATTAATTTAATAAACAACATAAAATCATTTATAAGAAAACATTGGGAGGAGGATTGATATATCCATGCTTTGGGAAATGTGAACAAGGACAAATTTAAAGGGTGAGTGTATTTTTTTTGGAGGGAACAAGTACATCTTAAACCAAATTTTGTAGAAATTCAAGGTTTTTTTCGATAGCTTTCTCATTTAAGAGCTAAACATGTCACTTGGAGGAATTGAACCTAGGTGGCGGCAAACATTCACTCCGATTAAACCCAATTGACATGTATTTATCTTTTATATGTATATATACATCAAATTATGTTTAAATTAATATTTTCCATATCTCTTAAGTAGTTTTTGTTGGACAAGAGAGGTATTCCAACAGAGGATGAACACCTTCACTAACCACTCACACAAGAAGATCATAGATCAACACACCGATGTTTTGATGTGGTAAATACAAAAGAAAAAGATTACAAAGATATTTTACAAGAGAGTTTCTCACAATTGATCATCGAAAAATGACCCTCCATGCTCTTTAAATAGAGATCATGGACCAATTGGGTGTTAAGCCACAAATCAATGGTGGTTAATACCGAGGAGAATATGATCACTCTATGTCGGGAACATATCTTGACCATCGGATTTCCTAACTATAGATCCATACTAATGCATATTAAAGAAGCACACTAAGAAGCACACTTTTACCTAACGACACATTAGATCAAGTAAATGTTAATTAACTCCTATGTATCTAAATATCCTAACATCCCCCCTTAAGAACAAATTGAGATATGATTGAAGGATTTACAAGAGTGACACAATAGGAGAAGGAAGGAGGCATTAGAGCTTATCCCCACTTGATGACAAGTTCCTGAAATCCTAACATAGATCAAAGTTTGGAAAACTTCGCTTTTGTAAGAGACTTAATGAAAATGTTTGAAACTTGATCTTATGTTGGGAAAAAGAGCACTTCAATAACTTGATCATGAATGAGCTTTCTGATGAATTGCATGTGTAGCTTGATGTGTTTGTTTCTTTGGCAAGCTTGATGGCACTCTAATTGTCACACCAAAGGCTAATCGGATGCTGCTACTAGAATCCAAACAATGAAAGGATTTTTCGAAGCCACAAGTCTTCTTGACTTAAATTTATTGTTGTTCGGTACTCTTGCTAAAGAAAGGGAAATAGCCTGTTCTTTCTTACAGGCCCAAGTGATAGGTCATGAACCAAGGCTG
This sequence comes from Picea abies, assembly GCA_900067695.1. Classification (NCBI taxonomy): domain Eukaryota; kingdom Viridiplantae; phylum Streptophyta; class Pinopsida; order Pinales; family Pinaceae; genus Picea; species Picea abies. Next base: position 2,188 of record CBVK0100932720.1, on the reverse strand, counting down.
AAAACATAACTTGTAGTAGACTTCCGATCATTAGGGTTGTCGGCCCAATCTGAATAAATGAAACCAACCAATAAGGGAGTCCCCCCTAAACTATAATGTATCTCGAATTGAAATGTACCACAGACATAGTGAAGTATCATTTTAGTTTCTTTCCAATGGCTTTCATGGGGTTTTTGCATATACCGAGCAACAAGGTCAATAACAAAGAAAAGATTAGGACGGGTATGAGTCAAGTATAAGACACTACCAACTAACTAATGGTACAAGGTGGCATCAACTTCAGGAGAAGTATAGGTAGCAATAAGCTTGACTCTAGAATCGAAGGGATAAGGGGCTAGTTTACAATCATCCATGTGAAAGTGATGAAGAAGGTCACAAGAATAATTAAACTAGGAAATACAATTTCGTTCATTGGTTTGCAAATGTTGGAGGCCAAGGAAATAGTGCAAAAATCCTAAGTCTGTCATTTCAAATTTCTTCATAAGGTTGGTTTTCACATGGTTTGAAAGTTTTGAGTCATTACTAGTAAGGATAAGGTCATCAACATAAAGGACAAGGATTATGAGATGGCTTCCTAATTTTTTGGTATAGACATTAGGATCATAATGACATCTAAAGAATCTGATGTCAATAAGAAATTTGTCCATTTTGGGATACCAAGATCGGTGAGCTTGCTTAAGACCATAAAGATATTTCTTAAGGTGACAAACAAGGATAGATTCATTCTTGACATAGCCAGGAGGTTGTTCCATGTAGATTTCTTCTTGCGAATCTTCGTGGAAGAAGGCGGATTTAACATCCATTTGATGGACCTCCCATTTATGTGAGGTAGCAAGGGAAAGAACAAGGTAGATGGAATTCATTTTCGCTACATCGGCAAAGGTTTCATTATAATCAGTTCCTTCAACATGGGAAAATCCTTTGGAAACTAAAGAGCCTTGTGTCTTTCAACACTTCCATCTAATGTGTTTGCACTCTTCCCGTCGCTGTGTGAGCAAAACGTGAGTGCTTACATGCCCAGTTGGGCTCTGCTAGGCATGACAGCTATGATGTAAAAGGTTAGAAAGAAAACAACAAAGCTATTAACAAGAACTAAACAAAAACTAAATGAAACTATGAGCATAAGAACAAAAATAGAAACAAATGAAAATGGACCAATATCACCAGGAAGAGGTACAAGATCACAAGTATCGTTTTCCATTAAAGAATGATACTCTTCATTCATTATCGTGTCCCAATCTAGATGACTTGAAGATTCTGCAAATGTATCTGGATCACGAGTCTCTGAAACTTGAGCCAAATAAGAAGAGGGTGGCTGGAAATTTGAACATCTCCAACGTTGATATGAAGGATCACTAGAAAGATTACTAGCTACTTCTCGTGTTGAATAGACCCATCTAGAGAGCGATGGATTTGGTTCTCATTTAGGTTCAAAGGACTCATTGGAGGAAGGTGAGTAGGCGGAGGTGGATTTTCATCCTCATTATCATCATCTGAAGAAGAAACTAGAATATGAATAGAATAAGGCACAAACACCGAAGATGGTTCATAGAAGAAGAAAAATGTCGAAGATGGCTCATAGGCCGAAGAATACACAATCATCAAATTAGGCTCAGAGGACAAGAGATTTTCATCAAATTTAACATCTCTTCTAAAAATAATTTCATTATAATGTGGTTGAATAAGTCTATAACCTTTGACATCTTCAAAATAACCAACAAATATATACTTCTCACTTTTAGACTGCAATGATTTCCTTTTCTCATGAGGAATGTGAGAGCCTGCTATACTTCCAAATACACGAAAGTGACTTCATCTGGTTTAATTTTAGTCCAAGATTGCTCTAGTGATATATTTTTAAGAGCCTTTGTGGGAGTGAGATTTACTATGTAATTTGTACATTTGATGTCTTCCACCCAATACTTTAGACTTAATCCCTTAGATTGGATCATACAATTGCTCATTTCTTTTAATGTGTAGTTCTTTCTCTCAACAACACCATTTTGTTGTGGTGTATATGGAACAATGTGTTTCATTTAGATGCCATGCCATGTGTAGTGAAGTAACTTGTAAAAGTATTGTTCACATATTCACCTCCATTATTTGTTCTTAAACTTTGAATTTGATGTTGAGATTGATTTTCTACAAGGTCCTTGTAGGCCAAAAACTTGTCAAAAAAATTTCTCTT
>CBVK0100932715.1:0-23362 GCA_900067695.1 Picea abies | reverse complement strand
TTCAAAAGTAAAAAAAAAAATGAATATTTTTGTATTTTTTTAAGTTTGCCGAGTTTTTGCCGAGTTTTTGCCGATCTTTTGCCGAGTTTGACGAAACGTTGTTTTCTGGACCCCGGCGAGTTGTTCGCCGAGACGAGTTTTACAACACTGCTTGGACCATTTCATGATATCTCCACAACTATGCCTTTCAACCTGACTTAATCATTCCTCAAACCCTAAAATGATTTTACCTTTTCTCACGACCATGATGTAGTGGCTCGTGGAAATATCTCAGGCGAACATGGGTCATTTTTTCTACAATCTCATTGTCCTTCAGCATGCGAACAATCCCGAACCTCACCAACATTTTAGGTGGCATGCAGGTTCATATCATTCACCATATTCCACGATTTCATTCTCAGCCATGAGAATGAGGTATCTAAGTTTTTTCTATCTTACTCATGATAGCTCTTACATGTTACAAATCCTGTTTTGTTTTCTTGGAAAGGGTTAGTCTGTTTCTTGTCTCATTTTCCTTTTCCCTCCACCTAGTTATAGAGAAATTAATGGCCCCTGTAGTAAGTATTGAACCCAATAACCTTGAGGTTTACTTACTTGTCATGGAATAACAAAGATAATTTTGCGGAATGGATTATGACAAAACGACGAAGAGTTAGAAAAAATCGTTAAAAACCCATCTCAGAAATGGGATCATTTAATGTCCATGCATGTGAGCAGTTTCTCCATAAACAAAATGATTACACAGATATGGCCCATTTTCTAAAGAGTAATTTCTCAGAATTTTTTTTTTTGGTTGAGGTAAAGGTTCTATAGAATTTTGGGTAATATTCCACCTTCCTCTCAGAGATTCACACAAGTTCTCAAGTGTCTAGGGTTACAGAGGATTCATATCTCTCCTCTCCTCATTTAAATCAATTAATTCCTACCCGTGTTTCTCGTTTTACTCTAAGCAATGCGAAGGGAAAACTAATGCAAGTTCAAAACCTAGAATCAATCCTTGACCAATTGAGGGAGCAGTCATTTGATCATTTCAGGAAAGGTATAGGGATTAAATTTTCATTCCTAGAAACCAATCTCCAGTTTAGTAAGCATGGAAAGAAAGTTCAGGGTAAGGAAGGGGTTCATTTTAATAAAAAAAACAAAGGTCAAAGGTTGCCAGGAAACAAGTCTAAGTCACAGCCAGTTCTCATTAAACCTATAACCATAGAGGATCACGATTCCTCTTGTGGAGACATAAATGGAAAACATGACGTAGAGGATCGGACCTAGTATGGATTTGTTTATAATTTACCTCCCTTTCTTCATGGGTATGAAGCACTGACAAGAATTGGGTTTTCTCTAAAGGGTAATAATTCTACAGAGAAACTCTTAGACAAGAACCACCAACATTACATCCCTAATCTAGACCCCAAGAACTATCTTAGTTGCCAATCTTGGGCCAAAAGGTATTATGCAATTGTTCCTTACATACAAATGTTCCTCTATCAAATACAGAGGAAAAACAATGAGCTAAATGAAATAGAACAGAGTTATCCTCGGGCTAATAAGAAACGAAAGATTTATCCAACAATTGCTTTTATTTTAATATAGATTTTAATTTAAATTTGTTTTTATTTTATTATGATTTTAGACTAGCTACATAATCATATATTATGTAGCTAGACTTTATTAAGTATCATGAGACTTTTAATTGATTATGTTTTCTTTTTTCATGTCTCTAAACAATGGAAGGATATCACCAACGTTGTCATCAAAGATCGTTTATTAAGTATCATGAGACTTTTAATTGATTATGTTTTCTTTTTCATGTCTCTAAACAATGGAAGGATATCACCGACGTTGTCATCAAAGATCGTTTGAGATAATCGAAGATTAATTTTATCTTAATTAGCATTATGATTAGTTTGAAAGGGTGAAGTCTTTATTTCTTGTTATCATCCCAACAAACTTTTGACCAGTTGGATAAAATTATCCTTTTATGGAATTTTTCTACTATGAGTAGATATCAGGATTTTCTCTTTAAACTACACTATTTTTGAAGGATCCGACTCTATCATGTCGATATGAGAATCAATCCATACTATTGTTTAAATACTCATGGATTTTAGAGTCATGGACATGGTGAAAATTTAGGATAATGGACAAGTGAATATTAGTGAAAAACGTGTTGCTCCAGATTGTCTCAGGTTTTACTCTTGTGAGGGAATTTTTGTTATGCTTCAATATAATAATATTTTTCATGGAATGATATGTTTCAATTCTTCTTGAAATAATATGTGTTGATTAAACTTAGCTTTTGTGTAGTTTATCCATACACTGATATTATTAGCATTTATATTCACTTAGTTTAACTTTAAATTCAATAGTTTATTGTCCCAACAATTAAGATTTTTTTATGATATAAATTATTGTATCACATATGTTATAGCATATCAAGTTTACTTGTATGGTATATTCATGCAGTGATCTATACTGTCAATGTGATTGTTTTCCTTTGAGTGGAATAATTTTATTTATTCATAAAGAATAAGATCTTATTAGTTCTTCTTTCTATACCTGCATTAAAACCTCAATACCTTGTTAGAATTATTTTCTTCCTAGATGTGTTGTATTGTTTAATTCCATGTTTATTTGCCATAGTTTTTACTCAAAAAACAGGTTGTTGGAAGAGATTTCACACAGGAAGAAACAACTAGTTGACTTCTTTCACTCCAGGTCTGGATAGGTTAGTAAATATGTTTCTTTGATCTAGTTTAATGAATGTGAATCATAATTCTTATCATGTAGTCTAAATTCTTTGCTCATTAGACTTATATTATTATCATGATTTACATTCATATTTACAATTAGATTAATGTTTGATTTAGTTGTTAGCTAGTGCATTTAAAGTAGAATTAGTATAGTATATTCAGTTTTCTTAAATTATAATTTTTCCTGGGATTTAGTTCCCTTTCCAACTTATTAGTTTCACGATATTTCTTGGAAATATCGTACATGTATATATTGTAAATTATGTAGTTATATGTAAATAGTATATATTTGTTATAAAATAGTTAGTTCTTTTATTTTATGTATCTTAGGTTATATCTCCTCATCGTCCAACCGAATCGTTAAATCCGTCAGGGTGAGTTGCCTCAAACGACTTAGGTTACTTAGACAATCTCATACCAAAATTTCCCTCTTAGTTGGCGGGTGGTTATTTCTTCCCATCAACAAATCATTATATATTTCTATTCATTTGTCTCAATCATTTAGTTCTTCACCCATAATTATTTTTTATTCATTATCGATCCTTCGGTGATGTCATCCACATGTTGAAGGGATAGTTAGATGACAAACTAAATTAGAGCCGAATTCTTTATTGTCATATTACAACAATGGCTCCCACCCAAATTCTTTTATGGGAACATGTATTTAATCTCCCATGTGTTATAATTCTCAGTAAGACACTTTATCTATTTTCATAACTTACATTCTACGAAGAAGGGAGCACATCCACATAAGATCATGTTTGTAATTTTTTTATAAATGTTTAAAATATAATATCATTGATCCTAATGTTGTATGCAAATTGTTCATTATCACCTTTCGAGGTTGGGTTAAATGTTGGTTTGAATATTTTCTGGCTAATTCAATTCATTCCTGGTTTGATTTTGGAACAAAGTTTTTATTTGATTTTAACAATTTTGATTATGCTAAATTAAGTGAGGAATTGAATTGTATTAGGAAAGAAAATGATGAATCATTAGAATATTTTTCAATTAGGATCATACATTTATGTACTAGATTCCCTTTGAAGGAAATGCCTCTTATTTATGAATGGTTTCAATATCCCATTTCTCTCTCAGAAGAACAATATTAATTAATTGTTAACCAATCTGAATAAGACATTAACATTCATTCACAGGTTGATTTAAACTTTTATGATGATCTTGAAAACTCAGGAGTTATAGAAACACAACATTGTCTGTCAAATTCTTTCATTTTTTTAGATCAAGAGCAACATAATATCTTGAAAGATGAAATTTTCCCTCTTGATAATGCTTCAATGTCTTCTTCTGATGATAAATAAACTTTAAATAAATACAGTGGTCATAATATCCAAGAAACTACAACTATTTCAAAAGAGAAAGAAATTGAATCTAATATTTGTGATTATGTTATCATTAAATATTCTCCTAATTCATTTGAGCAAGTTCAAGATCAACTATTAGGAGATTCCATCATTAGTCAAACTATTAATCTCCCACTTATTATTGAATCATCCAATTATCATAATTCTTGTGATTTTCTCTCATGTCTACCCTTTCATAATGAACATGCTTTTAATAATTCGTGTTAAAATATTTCAGGAGAGAATACAGTGGAGGTTGATCAATTTATACTAGGAGAATAAACCATCACACAATTGAAATCATATATGTCTACCACTTTAAGAGATGCATTTTATCTTCTTAACTCTTCTACATATTATTCATTGTATCCTAATATATTTGATGACTATGCTATGCAGTCGCCTGTTTTAGATCATTTTGAATATAGTTTTACATTATTAAATTATAATCAATTACAAATTGATAATGATTTTTATATAGAAGATAAAGGAGAGAATAGTTATTTCCATGGATCGATTACTTATTTTGATCACCTATCTGTAAGAAAATTAAGAAATGATTCAAATAGGTTTCAAATTCCATCTTCTTTTGATTTATCCCTATTTATGTTTAAGGAAGAGTCTTATTTTTATCGTAATCAATTATTTGAGATTTAAGATTATAATCAATTATTTGATATTTAAGATTATAATCAATCAAGTATTGTTGTTGGTTATCACCACAGTATTAATTGAAAAACAATGTTTGATCCAGTCGGTTCATCTAAACTTATTGATTGTGAAGTATATCGTGTCATTGAAAATTATCAAAGGAATGAGATGCTTCCTTTCAAAATTTAAACTATGATAAGTTTTCATTATTTTGATGTAATCTCTAAAATAGATCATACTAGGATTCTTTTACAAGATTCTTTCCATTACAATTATGTACATTATTCTCATCAGAAATATTTTTATTCTATTAATTCTTTCAAACCATTATACTGCACATATCATGATTGGATCGTAGATTGGTTTGAGGATTCATATCTAAATAATTTTCAGAATAAAAGAAAAGTTGTGCTTACTTTGTTTCCTATCGAAAATATATGACGTAGGCATGACGTGTTTTTTCCATATCCTCCATGCAAAGAAATTTATGAAAAAAATAAAGAAATGTCAAGAGAATGAGGCTCTTCGTTCTTGGCCAATGGTTATGTAAGGTCCCCATAACTTTTACAAGTTTTCCAAACTCACTTACATTCTTCCATACCTTTGTGATATGTATCATGACATAATTGCAGATTGGTTGGAGCATTCATATATCATAAATATCCGAAAGAATGGTAAGGTTATGCTTATTGTATTTCTAAATGAATATCTAGTGCATAAGTATGGCATATTTATTTTGTATTTGCACGTATTTCCACTTCTCATTCTGACCATTGATTTTTTGTGCCTCGCAGGATTGAAGGTGCTCTTGTGGCTACAATGGAAATACCACTACACTTAGTGTTTTGATTTATGCATAAGTTAGTGTAGGCTAGGAGTAGATTTTTTTATTTATTTTTTGATATTTTCTTTTGAATAATGAAGTTATGGAGATGTTGGTATATACGACACAAATAAAGTCATGATCTAAGTAGATTCAGGGGAGTCATCTTTAAATCCCTCTATCTTCCTTAAACATTTATGTTTTGAAATACATTATCATGATGAAATGTTCCTAGACATTGTTAAAACATGAACATTTTAAAAGAGAGAGTAAAGAGGCAAAGGTTTTGCACTTTCAAGACACAATATGAAATGAGAGTTATTGGGTGTGACTTTCCCCTACGCCTAACTGCAATTATTTTAAATAGGGATTTTTTATGTTTTCTTTCAATCTCTTTTATCATGAAATGAGAGTTATTGGGTGTGACTTTCCCCTACGCCTAACTGCAATTATTTTAAATAGGGATTTTTTATGTTTTCTTTCAATCATGAAATGAGAGTTATTGGGTGTGACTTTCCCCTACGCCTAACTGCAATTATTTTAAATAGGGATTTTTTATGTTTTCTTTCAATCTCTTTTATCAGTCTTGTTTCTTTTGGATAATAATTTTGAATACATTAACATGTCATAGATCATTATCCTATGGAATGAAACTGCTAAAATATAAGATTTTAATCAGCTTGGTTCTTCCTTTTGATACGTTGGTTTGATTTGAGCTTGGATTTTGGCTTTATAAATTAGTTATTGATTGGTTGGTTTTTATTTCTTTTAATAAGTCTTATTTGGTTTGTTTTTTGTGTACTCTTGTCCTTTGTTTTTGAATGGGTATTTTTTCTTTAGTGTTTGTCTATATTTTTGTTTTAATAATTTTGTAGTTTGAAACTTATCACCATCTGGAAATCTTATTCAAAATATCATACCACATACTAGTCTCCAAATAACTTAATAAAGTCCAAATCTATTTTTGAAATAAAATATATTTCAATTATGTTAGACAATTTTTAATTTTGATTGTTACCAATCTTCTTTCCCTTTAACATACTTCTTAGGAATTTTCTCTGAAAGTTGGACTAATCTTTGATTATCATGACTCTCATAAGACTTTTTACGCCATCCTAGTCCTTAAGGGACAGTTTGTATCTTCTTCCCCATCTTATAGACAATCTCATATTCAGAGAATACAATCAAATTTTGTGATTGAATCACCTTTGAGCTTAAAATAATGAAGAATACAATTTCTAATTGAGGTTTGGAAAGTCTCATCACGATTCAATCCATCATGGCCATAGAAATTTTACATAGGTGGCATTACCATCTCCGGTCACCAAACCAGGGTAGTGGTCTTCAGTATTCCCAACTGAAGGACAAGAGGTCTCATCACGAGCTGACTTGTTCACATACATGAATTCATGTGGATGACACATCTACTAACTGGTCATCAAGACAAAGCAGTGACTCTCATTTAGTTACCAAAATTCCTAAAGAATAAAAATTAATAATTCTGGGAATGATCCATCATGTGCTCTTAAACTATTTGTTGGCATCAAAGCAATCAGATAGGTTAAAAGGAAACCCCGTTGAGGATATGGACACCTTCTAGCAGTAGTGGAATTGCCTATGGTATTGAAGTCACTTCTCAAAACTGTCATGACCCATGGATGAAACAATTATGCATATTTTAATTCTTTACAAAACCCTCCTCCTCTAAACTATGAACATTGGTAACATTTGTCTATATATGTCTATAGAAATGATAACAATACTATGTAGATCAAATAAGGGATTTTATAAAAGTAATTTCAATACCCGACAACTTGGTATCTCTTACCTTTATTCCTCTCTTACCTTTATTCCTCTTGGTGATGTGTTTTCAATCAATGCAAAGATAACTTCTTCGCCCAATGAGTCACCATTTGTTGGTTTCCCCAATTAATACCCTGTTATTATTCTTTGAAATACAAAGTTACCTTAATAATTTCTCGTTGTTCAATATGTTATCTTCATCAGATTGATATATTCTTTGTAAAAAGATATTGCTTTAGTGATTTTGGTTGATTTTAAATAATCATTTTACTTTACAATTTTTTAGTATGCTTATTTTCTGTCGTTTTTGTGGTTTCAGTGGGTTATGCTTGTATCATGATTTCATATTTATCCTTAATTTCATCACTGCAAAGCATGAAATTAAAGATATTTCTCAAAGAATTTGTTTGGTGAATTCTTTGAATAGTATCATCTTACATGTCTCACTTTGATCAATGAACTATTTATTTCATTTCCTAGTATCAGTTATAAGAGGATACCATTTTTCCTTAGGGTTTTAATTAATTGAAAACTTAATTATCCTACAAAATATTTCTTAAGTCTCTATATCCTCTAATTCTAAATTTATTTTACTAGGAATCATTTTAGGAATATTGAATGACCCTTTAAATATTTTACAGGAACTATGGACGAAAGAAAAAATTATGTCATGGATTTTCGAATTAATTACTTTAAACATACATCCGAGCTATTGGTTTATGGTTTTCGGTAGGGGTTTTTACTCTATACTTGGACCATGTCATGATATCTCCATGACTATGATTTTCAACCTAGCTTAATCATTCCTCAAACCCTTAAATGATTTTACCTATTCTCATGACCAGGATGCAATAGCTCATGCAGTGGCTCGTGGCAATCTCTCAGATGAACATGGATCATTTGTTTTACAACCTCATTGTCGTTCAGCATGTGAAAAATCTCGAACCTCATCAACATTTTAGGTGACATGCAAGTTCATATCATTCGCCATATTCCACGATTTTAGCCTCGGCCATGAGAATGAGGTATCTAAGTTTGTTCCAGATTACTCATGATAGCTCTTACATGTTACAAATATTGTTTGATTTATTGGAAAGGTGTGTTTGTTTCCTGACTCGTTTTCCCTTTCCCTCCACTTATTTACAGAGAAATTGATGGCCACTGTAGTAAGGATCGAACCCAATAAACCTGAGGTTTACTTACCCATAATTGCATAAGAAAGATAATTGTGTAGGATGGATTCTAACCAAACGACGAAGAGTTAGACAAAACCATTAAAAACGCATCTCAAAAATGGGCTCGATTACTATCCATGTGGGAAGTTTCTGCATAAATAAACCTATAACAGATATATGCCACATTTTCTAAAGAGTAATTTCTCATAATTTTTGTTTTGGTTGAGGTAAAGGTTCTGTAGAATTTTGTGTAATATTCCACCTTCATCTTGGATATTCACACTAGTTTTCAGGTGTCAAGGGTTACGCAGGAGTCAGATATTTCCTCTCCTCATTTAAATCAATTAATTCCTTCCCCTATTTCTCGTTTTACTCAAATCAAGGCTAAGGGAAAACTAGTGCAAGTTCAAAACCTAGAATCAATCATTGACCAATTGAAGGAGAATCCCTTAGATCATTTGAGGAAAGTTACAAGGATTAAGTCTACATGCCTAGAAACCAATCTCTAGCTCAGTAAGCATGGAAAGCAAGTTCAAGGTAAGGAAGGGGTTCATTTTAATAACAAAAATATAGGTCAAAGGTTGTCATGAAACAACTCTAATTCACAAACAGTTTTGATTGAGCCTATGACCATAGAGGATCACGATTCCTCTTGTGGAAACATAAATAGAAAACATGGAGTAGAGGATCAGAACCAGTAAGAATTGTTTTATAATTTACATCCATTTCTTCAGACCCAGTAAGAATTGTTTTATAATTTACATCCATTTCTTCACGGGTTTGAAGGACTGGCATGGATTGGGGTTTCTCTATAGGGGAATGTTTCTATAGAGCAACACTTAGATAAGAATCACCAACATTCCATCCCTGAACTAGACCTAAAAAATTGTCTTAGCTACCAATCTCGAGCCAAAATGTATTATGCAACTTTTACTTACCTGCAAATACGCCTTGATCAAATACAAAGGAAAAACAATGAGATAATTAGGAAAAACCAACAGTTGATATGTGATATATAATATATTTTCCCTCGGGATAATAAGAAGCCAAAGAATTCTCCAACCACTGTTGTCAAAAATTCTACCAATGTAAATATCATTGTTGAATCCCAATTGCATGCCTCTTCGATTTCCAATGCATAATTTTTCATAATGAAAATCGTTATTTTAGTCTTGTTTTAATTTTTATTTTATTTTAATATACATTTAGATTTAGATTTGTTTTGATTTTATTATGTTTTAAGACTAGCTACATAATCATAGATTGTGTAGCTAGTCTTTATAATTAAGTATAATGAGACTTTTAATTGATTTTGTTTTCTTTTTCAGGTCTCTAAACAATGGAGGGATATCACTGATGCTGTCATCAAAGACCGTTTGATATCATCGAAGATTACTTTTGTTTTAATTAGCATTAGGATTATTTTGAAATGGAGAAGTATTGATTTCTTGTTATCATCCCAACAAACTTTTGACAAGTTGTTGGATAGAATTATCCTTTTATGGAATTTTTATGCTATGAGTAGAGATCAGGATTTTCTATTTAAACTACACTATTTTTGAAGGATCCAACTCTATCATGTTGAAAAATATATCCATACTATTGTTTAAATAATCATGTATTTTAGAGGCACGAACATGGTGAAAATTTTGGGATAATGGAGAAGTGAATATTAGAGAAGAACGTGATGTTCAAGATTGCCTCAAGTTTTATTCTTGTGAGGAAATTTTTGTTAAGCTTCAATATAATATATTTCATGAAATGACATGTTTCAATTCTTATTGCAATAATATGGTGTTGATTAAACTTAGATTTTGTCTATTTTATCCATGCACTGATATTACTAGCATTTATATTCGCTTAGTTTAACTTTAAATTTAATAGTTTATTGTTTCAACAATTAAGGTTCTTTATGATATAAATCAATTTATCACTTATGTTATAGCATAAAAAGTTTACTTGTATGGTATATTCATGCAGTGATTTATATTGTCAATGTGATTGTTTTCCTTTGAGCGGAATAATTATATTGTTTCATAAAAAATCAGATCTTATTAGTTGTACTTTATGTACCTGTATTAAAACCTCAATATCCTATTGGAATTATTTTCTTCAGATGTGTTGTATTTTTGAATTCCACTGTTGTTTGCCATAGTTTTTACTCAACAAACAGGTTGCTGGAAGAGATTTCACTCATGAAGACACAACTACTTGACTTCTTTCGCTCTATATAGGTTAGTAAATTTGTTTCTTTGATTTAGTTTAATGAATGTGAATCATAAGTCTTATCATTTAGTTTAAATGCTTTGCTCATTAGACTTAAATTATTATCATGACTTAAAATCACATTTACAATTAGGTTAAGTTTTGATTTAGTTGTTAGTTAGCGAATTTAAAGTAGAATTAGTATAGTATATTCAATTTTCATAAATTATAATTTTTCCTCGGTTTTAGTTCCCTTTCCAACTTATTAGTTTCATGAGATTTCTCATAAATCTAGTACCTTAATGTATTGTAAACTATGTAGATACATGTAAATAGTATATATTTGTTATAAAATAGTTAGTTCTTTTATTTTCTATAGCTCAGGTTAGATCTCCTTATCGACCAGAGGTGTTAAACCCATCAGGATGAGTTACCTCAAATGTCTTAGGTTACTTAGACAACCTCGAACTAGACTCTCTCTCTTAGTTGGTGGGTGGTCATTTCTTCCTGTCAACACATGCACATAGTCATTTTTATTGGCTTTTATGCACCAAGCTTAATGGCCTTTATGTCCAAATCTTTGACAACTTTTCAGCTTTCCATTACTTATTAGAAAAGTTAAATGTCATCTCTAGTGTGGAGACTTACATTTCTTCTGCATATGCTAACTTACTAAGTTTAACCATTTCACCTATTTACATTGTTTCTCGCATATGATAACTTAATAAGTTTTACTCCACGCTAAACACTTTACCCTTTTTCTTATTCTTACAAAGTTCTATCATAAATCTTCTTGTTTGCAAACACTTTACATTGCTTCAAGCAAGTAACTTGGAAGGGACTAAGCTACCTTGTATCCCTTATTTATATCATAGATATTTCAAACACTCTCATGGAATTGTAGAGGTTTAATAAGAAATTGATTAAAATATATTTATTTGTGGACTCATAACAAGATAAAAAAAAATGTAAATACTAAAAGAAATAAAAAATTGCAAAAAAAAATCATTTTTATCTTATGGAATTAACTACCCAATAGAGAAAGGAGATTATCGGGGTAAATAACCACCATATTCGATACTCAAGGATTTAGTTTGGAATAGTTGTTTATCTACATGCATGCAGTATAACACATGAGAATTTTTCTTTTTTCTTGTGAAAATTCTCATAACAAGATAAAAAAAATGTAAATACTAAAAGAAATAAAAAATTGCAAAAAAAATCATTTTTATCTTATGGAATTAACTACCCAATAGAGAAAGGAGATTATCGGGGTAAATAACCACCATATTCGATACTCAAGGATTTAGTTTGGAATAGTTGTTTATCTACATGCATGCAGTATAACACATGAGAATTTTTCTTTTTTCTTGTGAAAATTCTTTCCAAAATTTCTATGAGTGAAAGTTTTTTCTACTAATAGTGAGAATGACATTTAATTTCTATGAGTGAAAGTTTTTTGAATGACATTTAATTTCTATGAGTGAAAGTTTTTTCTACTAATAGTGAGAATGACATTTAACATTGTGTTAGGAATCTGTTAAGGCTTTTGAATAAAATATTAACATATTATGATGAAGATATTTTAAGTTTGTTTTAGGTCCTTGAAAAAAAAGGTGAAAGGTGACATATATTAATATGTATCATTGTATAGAATCAATGGATGACAAAATGACAAAATGATACATTTTGGAAAATAAACCAACTAATGGATGGTTTACTTCTATTGGAGTAATAAACTCCTACATGTCTTCTGTTTAGTGTGATATTCTATTATTGAGGAGTTTGTTAGATCTAGTTGGTTGTGAGATATTTTCTCCAACTATTAGATCCTACTTATGTGTGTAGTTGAGATATTCCCTCGTGAGTTTGTTGTGTAGTTGAGGGAAAAATTCATGTATAAATATGTTCTTGATTGAATAATAAAATATACATAGAATATAATTTGTGTGTGAAATAATTTTCTAAGTTGGTATCAGAGTTGGTCTCGGATTAACTCGCTCACGTGAGGGTCAAGGAAAATGAAAAAAAAAATGTGAGATAAATTTGTTGTAGAAATAAGTTAGCATAGGAGAGTAATTTTTTGTTGTGAACTAGTATCTATTGTGTGTTTGGGTTTCCATGTGTGTTTTTCTCTAAACTTGTAGATTAGAGTCATGAGTTGAGACCCACATGAGAACTTAAATTGTTTTATCAAGAAGACTCCATGTTAAGAGTATGATTGATGTTGACAAGAAGTTGTAATGTGCTATCCAATGCAAAGATCTGACATAGAATCATGATAACAATAGAGATTCCTTAAGCTTAAAATATTTGTTTTCCAAGGTCCTTTCCTTGAGCATAGAATCACTATCCCTGTCCAAGATCAGTGAGAGGCATCATTGTTTAATTATTTAATATTGATGTGTGTTCCAAGGTGAAGTTACCAATGGAGTCTACATCCATTTTTTGGATCTGTTTTCAATTGGCTTTGTTGTGTGGAGTTTAAATGATTCAAATTTATGTGTGGTTCTATGGTTTGAGAAGAAAAATGAGGATTGATGCAATGACTAGATTGCAAAGGAATTTTTTAGTTGTTTATTTGGTGTGAAAAGTGTGAAATATTTGAGGAGTTTGTGTTCGTGTGAGATTTTAATGAAGAACCTCTCATATTTTTTAGAACCGGGTAACATGACCAAAGAGCTTGCATTTTTTAATGAATACAACGAGACATGTATGTTGGAAAGATACATTGTATTAGGTTGTGACTACATTTTTTGTATCTGTGAGATGAAAGAGGTCATGTTGTAAGACTAAATCCTGGATACATTCAATATCTAGATTTATTTCCTATATAACTAGTGAATACACCGAGTTATGTATTTTGACAGATGGAAGTATGTAAATAGAATGATTCAATATGTAGACTACTTTTCTAACAACCACAATGAGCTATGTATTTTGGTATATAGAAGCATATCTAATTTTCAGTCATTACAAATATGAAATTGATGGTCAGAAGAAATTGTATCTTCAATTAATCATGTGGTAGCTCAAATGAATGGTTGTGTGAAATAGCATAGTCTATGAGATTGTAGAAGTGGATAAATATGTTGATGAAGACTATACCAGAAAGAGATGACAAAGATCAGAATCAAAGACAAATACTCGTTAAGGGGGGTGTTGGAGTAATTAACTCCTACTTATCTTTTGTTTACTATGATATTCTATTATTGAGGAGTTTGTTAGATCTAGTTGGGTTTGGGATATTTTCTCCAACTATTAGATCTTATTTATGTGTGTAGTTGAGATATTCCCTAAAACTTCATGTATAAATATGTACTTGATTGAATAATAAAATATAAGTAGAATAGGATTTATGTTTGTAATAATTTTCTAAGTACTTCAACTAACAAAATACTATGTCTATGGTACATATTAATTCCCTAAAGGTTTTTTTTTGGAAATAACAAAAAACTATTCCGTTGTCATTCTCACTATAATTTCAAACTACAATTGAAATATCCCTTGCCTTGATGCTAATTTTATTTTCTGTTTGGGTGATTTTTTGGTTCAAAACTTTCATCAAACACTTTGCTAACACACCGAACTATGAATGTAATATTCCCCTTTACTTTTTGGACGAAATATTTTTTATTTGTTGATGTAATTTTCAGATTTTGTAACCCCTCTTATGGATGAAATAAATATGGGCTTGATGTTGAAACAATTTAGAGGATATGTGGTGCAAAAATTATGTCAAACAATTTTCTAAATCCCTCAAAAACCACTGCTAAAGTCCCCCTTTTTACTATTAGTTAGTACAACACCTTTTTCAAACACTTGGGCTACCAAAATGGTCTTTTATGGATGTTTGTTTGGCCCCTTTTTGCATACAACTTGCTACTGGTATGTTTAGTAGTTTACTATTGATTCATGACTTTTGTCAAACACCTTACTATTGTTGTTTTTATGCTTTGTTTGATTCATGAGTTTTGAAAAATGATTTTCTAGCAAATAGTATTTAGGCCTTTTAACAAACAATTTTCATACATTCCATAGAAATATGAAATAAGGAAATATAAGGAGGATTTTTTTTATTCATTCAATGCCAAATCAAGTACAAAATGCCAAGAAATGATGGAACGTTACCTGGAAAGGATGATCCATATATAAGATATAGATGGTACCAAGATAGAATATAGATCCAATGATAAGTTCTCCATCAAGATGTTGGTTGTAGCTCCACAATATATAAGTGCCTCCTCCAAAATAGCTCCGCAATGGAAATGCACCCCACACCAAATGTAAATGATGCCAAACAACAAAGGTGCCTTACCCAATGTAATAGAAACCACCTAATGATGGTTTCGCTCTTCAAAATGAATGTAGAATAAAATCAAGTGCACCCCTCTAATGCCAAATGAGTGCCAAGTGCTTCATCCCCAATAGAATGCCACAAGTTCCAAAGTGCGTCCCTCACGAAGAATTGCCAATAATGTTCCCTTATTAAATAGAATGGCTAAGTAGTTCCAATCGTGTATCCACCTCAAGAAGAGTTCCAAGTAGTGCTAAGTGATGTGCCCTCTCCAAGAATCTATGGATCCCTAAATCCCAAATGAAACCAAAAAAACAATATCTATAACAATAGATCCAAAAGGAAGACATGGATGATCCCCCCAACAATTGCTAGGGTGGAATCTCTCACCACCAAAACCAATATAACAAGGGTTTCATCCAAACCCTAAAGGCTCCAAGAGCTCTCCAAAACAATAGGTAAAATGATCAATCATACATAATGAGAGAATGATCTCTCATTATACTGTTATACCCCCTTTTCCCTTTTTTCCCACAAGTGACCTTTTATTGTATCTTCATTATTTCTTCTAAAATCACTTTATTAATTTATTAAGGCTTTTTACTCCAAAAAGTGATTTATTTGACTTTAAATCATTTTTTGGCAATGGAACTCACTTTTTCATCATCTCAACATTTAGAGGTTTTCCTCTTGGTTCCAATAAGATATTACACTAAGGTGTCTCTCTTATATAATTTATCAAAATGACAACCTCAGTGAAATCCATTAAATAAATTGCTCAATAATACTCCCAAATTACAAGTGTTATCACCGGAAAATGTCTCACCACAAATGTAGAAAATGGATGAAGAAACAATTAACAAAAACACAACATAATACCACTACTTATAGAAGTATTACACTCAGTTTTTCAATACAATCATAAAACTATGTAAAAGTGGTTCAGGAAATCCGCGCACTTTCAGCCAAAGTGGTGCACACACATCTGTGTGGGATAACACTCTGTCCTATTTGCACCATGCATGACTGACAGTCAAAAGACCCAAATAGACGTAGAATTGGTGCATTGATTAGTTTGGTCGATCCTTGACCACTTTTGTGATGAAGGGGATCTCCCCCATACCTAAAATCACCCCCAAATTTCACCTTCGGATCACTGAAAAGGATGGTAGGTACCTCAAAGGGCCTCCCATTCACATTTGGAAATAGTTAAGAAAAATCTTGTCATCCTCCTATAAATAAAGGGCCATTGTATGCAAAAAAGAAGAAGCATTTGAGTATTGTTATGCTTCTCATTATTATCTTTGGGAAGCCATCCTCCTCTTTTAAATCTTTTGGGCATCCATAGCAAGTGTTAGGGTTCTCTCCTCTTAAGTAGCATATCACTCTTTTCTTCACCATTTTCCTTTGTTAGCCATTACTAGTAAAAATAAGACTTTGTACGTGGGGAATCAAGAACCTTCCCAAGGAGGAAGAGGGGACTCATAAGTTCCCATATTTCTCTAAGGAATGTCAATTCAAAGATTAGTTTACCTGGTATACATCTCTTGTGTTTTCTTTGTGAATTCATTTTGAGTTATTACTTTCTTAATTTAGATTTATTTCATTGTTGTTTGTTTCTTGTTTCTTTATGTTAGTTAAGCCACTAACCAACTAACTCTTTGTTGTTATTTCTGGATATCCTAACTACATAGTTAAGGGACCTCCTTTTTCTCACCCTTGTGAAAAAAGGAACCCAACAGATGTGTGACCATATTGGGGATTTGAATCAAAATTATCCCCAATTATGTTATTTGAGTTTTATTTCTTACTTGTTTTCATGTACAGGGTTCAAAAACCATCCTAACCTCACCCTTCGAGAGAAGGATTTCACCCCACAGTAAGAGAGTTTTTTCAAAATTCTCATCCCATAAACTTCTCCGCGTGTGTGCGGCTTAAGGATGAATAAGAGTGTTATCTGTGCACTTTTGTGCTCTGTCAAAACTCTTCAAATGTGCAGCATGCACACTACGCATGATAGTTTCTGATTCTGCCGTGTACCTACCTTAATTTTGCAAAATTGTAAGGTTGGAGTTTCCCAGTTCCACTCGGTAGTTTAGATTTGATTTTAGTACTTTGTAAAATCCATTACAAGAAGGATGAGATATCGTTCTTTCATACATAATCCCCACATCACACATAGTTAATTAGGGAGATTAAAAAGAACCGCAATATCTAATCTGGGATCTTTTTGTCAGGTGACTTATTAAAGAATTGCATAAAATGAGCATAAACTAAAGTACGCCATAAATAAGGAAAAAATCAAAAGGAAACAGATCTAATCATGCAATATGAACACAAAGAAGTTGATAACAAATTTCATCCCTGGTGGACTACATCTCTGGGTCCTGCTCTCAAATGACTAGGTATTTTTATTAACTCCACAAAAGAATTGGGCAAAATACATAAGTATAACTCATTCTGGAGTTAAGCTACATAATCTTTGCTCATATCATAAAACTAACATCAACATTGTGTTTGTGGCATCGTTTTACCTAAAAATGACTGTCTCTATACCCCGATCTGAGTCTGACACTTTCAGGCCCAAGAGACACCTCTGCCTCGGTTACCGTGCCACTACCTCTGGAATAAATGACTGACAAATCTCAAAATGCATGCCCCAATCTATAAAAAAATTGTATCTCTTTCGTACACTGGTTGAACCCCCTTCTTATACAAAATTGTGGTGGTTATGTCATAACCCAGTCACTTGGCACACTGGTAGGTGGAGCTATTTTAAGTCATTAGTTAGCGGAGGTCCCAGGATCAAATCTTGTGGACTCCGCTTTTGTTTGGTGTTTAGTTACAACAGTTGGTGAATAAACGGTGGCCTGCTATATTTGGAGGAATATGTTATTTCTCACAGAGAGTTGGAATGTGCAACTAAAATGGTGGGTGGTTTAAATTTTGACCGTTGGCGATATATATGGTCGCATGGGTAACATAGAACCAAGGGTTGGGCCGAAGGCCTAGCCCTTTTCTCCCCACATTTGAAACATTAGTAAACTTAAACAAGATTCAGACCATGGTATAAACAAGGAACACATAGTGGAAGGTTGATTAGTGTGGAGGTGTGAGGACTTTGGGCTGTGAGGTTTCGGGTTCGACTCTTGTGGAGTCATATATTTTTACAGATACAAACCACTGGAGGGGGGCCACGTGGCAGCAAGGTATTGAAACTTCCTCATCCTGATCCATGATCATGGGAGGCTAAAAAAGTTTCAAGTTCTCTATGTTCACAATGGATCAAATATGCATATAAGGTGGAAGATCTAAACAAAAAGCATTAGTGTTTCTTTTCTCCAATATAGTGAAGGGTCCATATCGGATGGGCTTGAGTTTCTTGCCTTCACCCTTCAATATTTTTTTTCTAATATAAATCCATACCCGGTCTCCAACCTGCAACTGATGATCAACCTTTTTTTTGTCATGTCAAGATTTATACTGTTCTTTAATCTTCTACAATTGTTCCCTAACTGTCGAGTGTATCTACTGAATCCTATAGATAAACTTGTGGGCTCTATCCTCTATTCATTCTTCATTCACTTTGGCATCTCTCCCATACATCATTTCCAAAGGAACCTTTGGTAGGCACCCAAAACATGTCTCAAGAGGTGAACTCTGAGTTGATGAATGTAAAGCTCGGTTACAAGCATGATGTACATAGGGTATCTGTTCATCCCATAACTTAGGATGCTTGTTGCAGTAGCCTTGAAGAAAAGGTACCATTGTTCTGTTTACCACCTCTGTCTGTTCATCGGTCTATGGATGAAAAACATTGCTCCTCTTCAATTTGGTGTCCATCATTCTCCACAAGGTAGTCAAAAAATCCCCAAGGAATCGAGCATATCAATCCAAGACAATGGACGTGGGTAACCCAAAGTAAACCCAAACATGTTGAAAGAATGTATTAGCAATTTGATCAACAATGATCTTATTTTTACATGGCATCAAGATACACATCTTGTGGAACATTTCCACTACGAAATACAAATAATCATGACCCCCTTTGTTCATTGGTAAAACCCCTACAAAATCCATGGAAATGATTTCCCATGGATGGGATGGAACAAGAAGTGGTGAGTATATCCCCAATTTTCTATTAGTGGGCTTACAAGTAGAACAAATCACACACCCTTTTACATATTTAGTTACAATTGCTTTCATTTGAGGCCAATAACAAAACCTCTGCAAATGATCCATAGTTTTTCCTACCCCAAAATGCCCAAACATAAGATAAGTGTGAGCTTCTCGTATTACATGGACTCGTTCACTTGTAGGAATACATAGCTTCCCAAGATGATAGAATAATTTTCGCTGCAGACAATGGTTCTCTACTTTTGCACCATGGGTTAGCTTCTCATATACTTCTTTAAAATATTCATCACTGGCATATTTTTCTACATAGTTATCATTAGATAAAGAAGTATTCTTCAAAATAATAGAAGCAACAATAGGAGGTCTAGAAAGCATGTCAACTACCTTGTTACTTGTACCCTTATTGTACTTGATTACCAAATGAAATTGTTGTAGAAAATCCCCATCTCTAGTGATGAGATTGTTTTAGTTTCTTTTGTGCTTGAAGATACTGTAAGGGTTGGTGATCTGTATGTATGATGGTTTCCTTCACTAACAAGTAGTGCTTCTATTTTTTTACACTTTGAACTAATGCATACAACTCTTTATCATATGTAGGATAGTTAACAACATCTTGGTTAAAAGTTTTAGAGTGGTAACAGATAGGCTTACAATATTGCATCAATACTTCATCCATAGCATATCCATTGGCATCTGTCTCGATCTCAAAAGATTGTTGAAGATTCGACAATGCCAATACTAGTGCGGTACTGATCTTCTCCTTCAAAATGTTGAAATATTTTTATTTCTTTCCTTCCCACTGAAAAGTGTTCTTCACACAAGTTAAGTCATGCAAAGGATTTTCTATCAAGGAGAATTTGGGAATAAATCTCCTCCAATATTGGATTGCACCCAAGAATCTTTAGACTTCAGTCACACTCTTTGGCTCGTGCCATTTTACAATTACTTCAATTTTGGAAGGATCAATCTTCAATTGTCCTCCTCCCATGATATGACCTAATTATACAAGTGAAGTCTTACCAAAATCACATTTATACATTGTCACATACAACGTTTCCCTTTTCAAAATATCCAATAATTGTTTTACATGCCTTACATGTTCATCCCAAGTCCCATTAAAAACAAGAATGTCGTCTAAATATACAATCACAAAGTCATCCAAGAAAGTCCTGAATACATCATTCATCATAGGCATGAAAGTTTTTGGAGAATTGCAAAGCCCAAACAACATAACTAACCACTGAAACAATCCTTGTTTGGTTTTAAAGGAATTTTTCCATGCATCTTGTTCTGCGACCCTGATTTGATGATATCCATTGTGAAAATCCAGCTTAGTGAAATAAACAACATTATTCAAATGATCAAGTAAATCATATATGCGAGGAAGAGGGTATCTATTTTTCACAGTGATTTTATTTAAAGCCCGGTAATCAACACACATTCGCCATGTTCCATCCTTCTTTGACACTATCACGATCGGAGAACCACAAGGAGATGAACTGGACCTGATGACCCCTTGATCCAATAAGCCCTGTACCTTCTTCTTGATATTTGGCATCTCCACAACTGACATACTATACATGCCCACATTAGGAAGAGGAGAATCATGTTGAAGATGTATCTCATGTTGGATTTCCCTCTTAGGAGGTAATCCATCCAATTCCTAAAAAATATTATCAAACTTAGAGACAACATCAATTAATTCCTTTTTATGAGATGAATCACACCCTTGGAAAGCATCGGATGTCCTGACATATTTCTCTTTGATGACCATGAGTACATATCTCTTATTAGTGATTATGATCCTTTTCATTTGCCCTGCGCTAACAAGTGTTGTATTTACCCTCATGCTGTGAGATCTAACAATATATTCCACTCCCCCTTTAGTAAGGTGGTATTTTTCTCATGACGAAAGAAGTCTTATTTTATATCATAAAGATAAGGACTTCCCAACACTATGCCACATATATCAAGTGGTACAACATCCAAATCCATTGCATCAATCAACTTTGAAGCAATAGAAAATATGATCCTACATTGATTGGTGACGTTAAGTTTTGCTTTATCACATACCCAACCAAGAGGATAAGGATTTGTATGTGGTTTCATTTCAAGACCCATATTCTTGACAAGTGCTTCAGATATTAAGTTTACTTGGGAACCCAGATCAAATAATGTATTTATCTTAGTATGTTTAGATACAACTCTTATATGAAATAACTCATTCCTCTTTCATTCATCAACATGAGATTCGTCATTGGAACTTGAATTAACATGAAGAGAATCTTTACCTTGTACTCCAACCATTGTGATATTTCCTTCATCTCCTGATTCGGAACCAAGATATTGCTACACTATAGAAACGGTCTTCATCTTCCCCTTTCCACCGAACTATTCAATGCGATATATTTCTTCCTAAATTCTTCTGTGAAATTTTGTACAGTCTCACCTTTGCTCTGTCTCAAAATTTCCATTCCATCATTCCTTTATGTAAATACCCTAATGGATAGAACTGATTCCTTATCTTTGATTAAATTGCGACCATGAGGAAATAAGATTACCACACTTACTTATGTCCTACAACTTTCTCTCCCACCATACGAGAGCATTGTCTTCCAACCGAAGAGAATCCAATTGCACTTTAACTTCCTCTTCATCAATATGTTGAACATAGAAATATACTTCAACCCGTTGGATCCAATTGTGTAGCTTTTCAGGATTAACATATCCATTAAACATAGGTAAACAAAAATTTACATCAAGATTTAATAATGATTTCTTAAAAGAGGCTTTATGTATAGAATGTTGAAAGTGATGAGAATACTCAGAGGAAGAAGAAAACAAACTTGAAGGTGAAGATGGAGGCTCATGAGGGTCTCCTCCATCCCCTTAATTTACCAAAGAATCATCATCTACATGTGCTTCCTTTTTCTTCCCTTTCGTATTCATCCTTTTCTCGTAATCTCGATACATTCATTTGACCATTTCTGACATGTGATAAAAGACCATGTGAAATCTTTTCTCCTTTTCATCACGCTTGTCCTTTTCTACCATATTTTTCCTTCTAGATGCAAATCCAAATTCAACATTGAACGTCTTAAGAGTTCCTTCACTCTTCTTATGCTTGGCCCTAGTAAGCATTCATACTCAACAATTTAAGTCAAATACGATTTCTTTGATACCAACATGATCCAGGATCCTTTCGTGAAGTGACTTATTAAAGAATTGCATAAAATGAGCATAAACTAAAGTACACCATAAATAAGGAAAAACTCAAAAGGAAAGGGACATATATGAAAATAAATAACTTGATAACGGAATTCGTCCCTGGTGGACTACGTCTCTGGGTCCTACTCTCAAATGGGTAGATTTTTTTATTAACTCCAAAAAAGAATTTAGAAAAATACATAATTATACCTCATTATGGACTTAATCTATAGAAGCTTTGCTTATATCAGAAAACTAACATCACCATTGCATTTGTGGCATTGTTTTACCTAAAAATGATTGTCTCCATGCCCCGATGTGAGTCTGACACTTTCAGGACCAATAGACATCTCTGCCTCGGTTATCATGCCACTGTCTATGCAATAAATGACTGAAAAATATTGAAAAGTGTGCCCTATTCTATACAAAGTCCGTATGGGTGTGCTCGGTCTGATCTCCTCTCTTGTCCCGTACACTGGTTGAACCCCCTTCTCATACAAAATTGTGGCGGTTATGTCATAACTAAGTTGCTTGGAGTGCTGGTAGGTGGAGCTATTTTAATTCATTAGTTAGTGGAAGTCCCAAGATTGAATCCCGTGGACTCCACATTTGTTTGGTGTTTAGTTACAATAGTTGGCAGATAAATGGTGGCCCACTATATTTGGAGGAATATGCTATTTCTGGCGGAGAGTTGGAATGTGCGACTAAAATGGTGGATGGTTTAAAGTTTGATCGTTGGCGATATATATGGTCACATGGGTAACATAGAACCAAGTTTTGGGCCAAAGGCCTATCCCTTTTCTCCCCCCATTCGAAACATTAGTAAGCTTAAATAAGATTAAGACCCTAGTATAAACAAGGAACACAGAGTGGAAGGTTGGTTAGCGCAGAGGTGTGAGGCCTTTGGGCTATGAGGTTTTGGGTTCGACTCCTATGGAGTCATATATTTT
>CBVK0100932713.1:0-15498 GCA_900067695.1 Picea abies | reverse complement strand
ACCCCCTCCACCATTCATTGCACCTCCTCTTCCCCCCATGAGTACCCATATACCCACATCCCTTCCCCAACCAATCCTTGTTCCACAACCTATCCCTCCACCAATAACATCATATTCACCTAGTAATAATGGAGTCACCTCCACTTCTTACAACCCATATGAACCCCCACAAGGTAACCCATATTATCCCTTCCTAGGTCCACCTCAACCTATTGTACCCCCACATGGACAACACCACGAAGGGGTCAATTTCATCCAACCTTCCCCCTTTCAACAAGTTCAATATTTTGAATAGTTGAATATGGACAATCTACCTCACAAACCCAACAATAACCGGAAGAAAGGAAAGAATATGAACTAGAGACAAGGAGGGAACCCCCCTCAACAAAACCCCCAAGCTAGGGGAAACCAACCCCAACCAAATCCCCCAAGAGGGAAATAATAATGACCAACCACAATAAGGGATAACTAACAGCCTTTGAACCATTTACCTTTGCACATTATGTGGTGAACATGGCCATTACACTCACCATTTCCCTCAAATCATCCACTACAAATGGATGAAGGACACTATGAATCTTCAGCGGGCCCCCAACCCTCAAGGTCCACCTCAAGGACCTCCCACTTATATACCACCACCACCACCGACGATATTAAAAAACCCTATCCCATGTCAAGGATTCATTAATACTCAACTGGAGGGGGTATAATGCCAACACCCATAAGGGCATTTCCCTCCACCTGAACAACCCCATCCAGGGGACACCACCGACCACAATATCCTCCTCACCATTGAAGATGAAATACTCTTACAAACTCAGAGTCTCTAATATGGTACATCCCCTAATCCATTACCCATGACCTCGAATGCTCCCCAGCCACCAATCAGACATCCATTGATGATCCCTCATCCTAACACTGAAGCCATCACTTGCATGACCCGCACACCCTTACACAATAATTTTCATAACCCTCATGCTCGGGTCGCCCATAGATACAATATTATTGACGATCTCGTTCAATCACATGCTTCCATGTTAGTTATGGAATTCCTTCAAACATTCCCTTCCCAACGAAAGGTGTTACTTTCACAATTGGGGCTAGTAGATACTCAAGACACTCGTCTAATCACATTTGAATTAGATAGAGTAGACCCACAACCGCCATCATTAGTCACATTCCTTGTTCCTTTCAAAATCCATAATATCACTAACCATCGGTGTATCATCGATGAAGGAACATCCACTTTCATCATGTCCAAAATAGTATGGTAACAACTCGGTTCAACTGAGTTAATCCCCTCCACCATCGCTCTTCGAGCTTACAATGGTCGCCCATGCCAACTAGAAGGCTTGTATCAAAATGTTCTGGTCAAGATAGGGGGGGAAATAATTCTCATCGACATAGAAGTCATTGATCCCAATTGGATTATAATATCCTCTTTGGATGAAGCTACATGTATTCCATGCAAGTTGTATCTTCCTTGATCTTTCATACCATGCTCTTCCCTCACAATGGGAAAATTTTCACCATCGATCAATTGACCCACCATGAACCCAACCAATCAAGACACATTGATAACATCCTACCCTTGATCCTCTCAAGCACCGACCTAGTCCAAATGATAGACATTGGACCAGGTCTATTTCAGGATCCATCTTTTCTTAGTACATAACAAGGATTCTCACACTCCAACCTCACCACCATCATTGTGTGTGTTTTCATGGTCGATGTAGTCAATATATCGGGCCCCTAGTCCATCAAGAACTCATCAGACTCCACCTCCACTCCTTCCCATCCCACCTGGATACTTCCTAATGAACTCCCCATATAGAATTCGCAGGACAAAACGTCAGAGAGTCCACCACTCATGGGAAAAATACTTTTTTGGAAGACAGTCCCATAGGCCATCACCCAAATACTCTTCTTTTATCCTCCCCCGGGATTAAGAATATATCAAGTTTTTTCTACCCTCACCTTACCAAATATGTTCATTTCCATCCATGTATGGTATCTAGAACCACCAGCTATGGTACCAGGTTTATCCCTTCCACCACAACATGTGGTCGCATTATCGTGATCAGTGGCTCATCCATCCACTAACCCAACTGGTCACACAGTTGGAGGTAATCTTACCACTACAGGAGACCCTACCCTTGGAATAGGGGGAAGTGCCACCAACTAACGAGGCACACATAAAAATAAGGAACCTTCTCTCCCTTCCCCACCCCACATACAACCTCCATGCGCATTGTGAAACATCATTGGACACCCTACCAATATCTACCCTACTTTACCTGAGTTATGAAATATCATTCCAAAACCCATAAGTACACCACTAATACCTACATCAGTAGCCCCATCGACCTCCTCGAACCCTTCTTCCTCCAAACTGCCCAGTTTGAGAACCAAGCATGTCTGTGCCATTTTCTCTCAATACAGCCACAACATACACCACTGCCCAACCCTCCCTCAGTTTTGGGATAGTCTCACAGCAGTGCGTCAAACCACATTACCAAAATCATCCCAAACCATATCCTTGGTACAGCTAGTTATTGACATTCTCTATGTCTCTACATCAGTAACGAGCGCATGCAATGCCCTTGCACATTAACTTACCAAATGGACCATTACACATATCTTCGTGGGTATCAAAGATCGCTCGTGTGGACCCACCACCACACCCAAACAAATGACTGTATGTCCCTTCGTACGACCCCCTACCCTCCCAAAAGCATGCCTACACTATGCAGGAGTTTATGACGGTTACCTGGGTCTCTCGCCAATCGAATTTGACCTCATATGCTCTCCTATGGATCATAATCGTCCACACAAACAGCTCTCATACCTCCACAACAACAAGTACAAATGAGGTGGTTATGTGGGCCCCATTCCCTTATATACACCCTTTTTCCCAACTTCCTTGCATCTTTTTGAGAGCATTCGAGCTCCATTTATCACACCATCCAAACCCACGGGACTAGATTTCATCACCCTCACAATGGTACTCTTGGGTTTGCATTTTATTCTAGGTCCATGGGGACCTCCATTTTGTCACCTCGGGTGCACGTAGACATCCTCTATCTATGTTTCATTATCGAGAAACTATTAGATATGATTTATTTTTATATATGTTTCACATCGGGTATTTTTTTTGAATATGCAAGTCCTCACCAGTAGCCCCCTTCACATCACTAGTCATGGAATCCATTGCCTCCTACAAGTATATATTCCAAACCCTCATACCATTTGACCCTCTTCTCATAGTTGCATTCCCCAATCACCCCCCCTGAAATTGTATCCTCTGGTTCCCCACACCCGAATATGCGGTAACATCACCTCCATTGCATTCAAGTACCATCATCTGGTAGCTCTCTCACCTCCATGAGTTGTCCCACATATATTCCCCCCTTGTAATATTTAAACTCATGCTATTCTATCCATTAGGATTGGGAGTCCTGGTAGTGTTACATCCCAGATCAAGAACCTCATACTTCTTCCTCCTCGTCATGCTAACCGCCCCATTATGGAATCCCACCTTATTATTTTGTGTTACATTAAATGCACCTCTGCATTATCATTAACCCTCCATATCATCCACCATCAAATTCCCATCCACAACATCATCCTTCATTCATCTACCTGGTACATAAACTAACCAATGGGCCCCTCACCCTCCACCTATCTCTACTTTCACCCTATATCATCCAATCCATACTTCACTAAGGCACCCATTTCTGTACATGTACTTTCAAGCCCATTATTTATTCATCTGATAATTGTAAAAAGCATGTTTCCCATTTCAGCAAGTACAGTATATTTTTGCATCGCACCTGATGGATTTTTTCCCTTGGCACATCACAACCGCTATTAACCTTGATTGGGGCATCTCACTTCCCTCACACCCTCTACAGGCCATTTGTATCCAATCCAAAATTTCAACCACCATATACCTATGTGTCTCGTATCACTCTACATTTTGAGCTATGCTACATCCCCTTGTAGCCTCCCCCATATAGCATAGTTCTCCCATATCTGGACATCCCCCTGACACCATATAGTATATTACAGTTGATACCATCTATTGTTCCTGAGTCTGTACTTAAGGCTTAAAAGTACAATGTCAAGGCATCCGAAAGTATGTTAAAGATTTATACAAAGAACACATTAACCTTCGATGTAGGAAACTAATGAAGGTTTCTACGTTCTCGCTGTCTAGCTTCCAACTGCTCCTGGGTAGTAATATCTTGTTCAATGGCTGCCCATGAACGTTCCAATTCCTCCCGGGTGTTCGTAGTTTGAAGGATTGTGTCAAAAAGATTTAAAGCGATATGTATTTGATTAGATAGCCCGGGTTGAATATTTGATTGAGTTGTTGCGGGGACAGTAATTGAGGAACAGTACCAGTATGGGAATGATTTAATGGGAGATTTCAACGCTGTTTCAATTCAGTCGAAATAAGAGAAATTTTTGCATGAAGAACAAAATAGGAATGCAGACTGAAGGCCCTTTCCCGTAACTGTATTATTTTTTAGTAAAAGATGTGGAATGAGAGAAAAACATTTAGCTATGAGTAACGTAAGGTTCCTATCAGTAGAAAACTCACACATACACAGAAGAAGAAATTGACATAGAAATAATTGACATAGTGTAAATAAATATAAAATTCTATAAATGTGAATTGGTCTTACACCTACTGATAGCTGGTGCAGAGGAAAGACAAGAAACAATTACAGAAAAATAAAATCCCTTCACTATAGTAGTGGTCGTACTAAATTATAGTGATACACATCAATTATGTAGAGCAAAATGAAAATAAACAAAAAACATAATGAAACAAACTTGTAACACAGTCATGATGGAATCGGGAATCTTCAAATTGCTTGTATTAACTTCTCAAATGCAAAATCTCTATTACATTCATTACCAAAAAGTCCAACCTTTTTCTCTTCTTTTTGTGATCTATTTATACAAATTTTGCCTCTTGGTTTTAGAAGAGCGATATCACTCCATATGTCCTAATCCATTTTCAAAAAAGTGCCAGGTGCCTGTCTTTGCTTAGATTCAATGTATATGATACATTTGTCCATAAAATGGAATACAAGCTGTGAAGGTTCCGCTTGACAGCTGGGAGGAGCGAAATCACTCCATTTCTCCTACTCCATTTTCAAGAAGTGCCAGGTGCTTGTCCTCGCATGAATTCAGTGTACATGATACATTTGTCCACAAACTGGGATACAAGCTGTGAAGGCTCGGCTTGAGAAATGGCTTCGGTAAAATAGCAGTCTCGGGCTAACTGTGGAAGTTTATTACCTATTTGTGCATCGATGATGTCAAGGGTGCCGAGTTGAGCACTAGGTTGAATCAAATGTTGGTCGATTTGAGCCATGTCTATCCTGTCCATCTTAGAGATTTCCGCCGAATTCCTCTCATTCTTCTCCTTCATGTCGAGGGAAATCCGATCTATATTCATCTGCCTTAGCGTCTCTATGTCACCTCCATTCTCCATCCCTAATAGCTCACCATTTATGGCATTGAAGGCTTCTTCTAATGAATTTGTTACTTTTTGAGCCTGCTCCTTGCTTAAAGTAATATCATGTTCCCAATTTTTTAACAAAATATTACCCCTAGTTTGTTCGGCAATGGTGAGTCCGGGGGGCCCTGCTGAAAATCTGTTGTTGGTAGCTATCACTGCTTCTTGGAAAGTGACCCGAGCAGCTTCTGCGTTTCTTTCTTTGACAATTAGGTTCTCAGAAATCTGATGCATTAACAAGCAATCTTCTCGAATCTCCCCTACTTTGTTTAGCAGACTGTGTTGAGCAGAAGAGATCCTGCTCCGAATATCGATTGCTCAGGATTTAACAATCTCGATGTCGATCACCTTGCTTTCTGCGACCCCTAACTGAGCCTGCAGCTGTGTGATCATATTCCTCTGCTGACCAGCCTACACCCGACCATCTCGGATCACTGAATTTGCTTGTTCCATCTTGGTTTTGAGGACTTCGATTTCTTTCTTATCGGCCAATCGGACCAGCGCTATTGCTCCACTCGCTTGACTCTTAGTGCTTTCTGCTGTTGAAGCCACTCTGGCTTCAAGAGTCTTGATCAGTCGATTCTTTCTCTTGAGCTGATTTTTCAACATCGTAACCGAGAATTGGTTCGCTGACGCATACGCTCCTAATGTCCCTACTATCTCTGTGGCGAATTCATCACTCTTCTTGTTTTTTCCCTCTGTCGTTACTTTGAATTTTTTAACAGTGGACTCTCCCTCTTGATAAAATTCTCGCTTTACTACATCTTTTCTCTTTCTGTCAAAAAAGAAATCATTAGGGGGGAGTTCCTCTGCCCTTATAGGTCTTAGTTCTTCACCAAATATCCATCCCTCATGTATGTTTCCTTGCATTGACTGCAAAGGGGTGACAAAAGTGATTGGTTCCCCGATTTTCTTCGCCGCCTTTCCTGGTGTGTCGAGTGAGCCCTGCTCCTTCGGAGGATCAGAGGCCTTCATCTCTGTCTCTGGATTCTAAGTCTCTGGCGGGTTTGTGTTTTTTACTTCCACCTCTGGACTCTGTTCCTTGGGTGGGTCAGTAGTCTCTTCTTCTGTTTCGGGATTCTTTTCCTGCTCGGGACTCTTCTCCTGCTCGGGATTCTTTTCCTGCTCGGGACTCTTCTCCTGCTCGGGATTCTTCTCCTGCTCGGGATTCTTCTCCTGCTCCCCTTCCTGACATTTTTCGGGGTTAGAAGTTTTCCCCTCAGAACTTTCAGCTTCCTTTTCTTTATCCTTGGAAAGTCCTAAACCTCCCAGCACCACGGGGAGACATCTTTTCCTATGTTCATGAAATTTTACAACAGAGGCCGTATCTTCGAGTGCTAGAGATCTGATTCGAAATTGCACTTCCGAATAGGACCTCGCCCCTTGGAAAACATCATCTGAGGGCGAACACTCGTGTTCAAACCTCTTTAATCCACAATTTCCCAAATGGGTGCCTACAATTCTCTACGGATCATGCTTTTTGTACTCAATAGAGACTAGGCTCAAGTCTTCTAAGGTTGTAGCCTCAGCCTTAGCATGTCCGAAATCTAATAAGGAATAGGAATTAATCCGAACAGGGAAAAACGACCATACCTTCTTTGATGAAGCTTTGAGCTCTTTACTCAGTCCGCCAATCACTGTTTGTCGAGCAATCTCGCGACAGGCCAGCTTGTCGGGGATGAACAGCGATAGCGCCAGAGGAGGAATAGCAGCTCCGAAAACTCTAAAATAGGAGAATTATTCTTCTACGTACCAGTCTACAATACTGCTCATATTCGCAGCAATGCTATCCGAGATGTGGGGGGGCGAAAGACCAAAAATGGCGATGTGCAGGGGCACCATCACCCAGTTGAAAATCTCATAAATAAACTTATTTGCGTTATTTTCCCACAGCTTGTCGTGGTAATCATGAACAGTTTTCTCTTGGGTTGGACTCCAAGCCCAATTCATCAAAAGAAAAGGCGTCATGGAGCATATCGCATGCATGATATACGTGGACATGAAGAATCTGGATGGTTTCCCGGCTGCTTTTTGCTCCCGGTACTCTGTGACCCTGTTGAACAAACTATCAGAGAGCATTTTTGCCCAATTGAATGACGAACCTTCTGCTACCCGAAAGATGAGAGGTACCCACTGGATGTAAAAATGTGGGGTATCCTCCCTTCCGAAAAGCTGACAAGTCATCATCGCCACATACATATATTGTGGCTCCAGCGAAGAAATTGAATGCACGCCCTTGTCATTCGCTCTGAATGTCGCGTGTCGCGAAACCCAATCTTTTATCAACCCAGGCATGGTTTTATCATACTCTACGCACTCCTTCTTTTTTAATTCCTCCAGGAATTCATTGCCATATACATATTCAGAAGTCGCTGGGAGCTCATTCATAGATTGGATATGCTCTGGTCTGAAAGTCCCGACCGTGGTCCGTCGGTCATTTATGATAGTTCTGGTGGGCAGGTCAACGTGATCCAATTCCCATCGGATCATGTCGTAGTATGGGAGCAACCGAGATCTAGTTGCAACCAGGTGCATTCCCGACTGAACAATTGTCTTGTACTTGGTGTTCAGGTCGTCCTTTACAATATTATTGTCATCGTCATCTAAGTCTGAGTAGTTTACCAACTCGGATTGCAGAATGTCTGAAATAAACGACCAGGTAGGTACTGAGCCGCCAGTTCGAGGTGAAGTATCTGAGACGTTGTCTGGACCCTGCGCTGCAACCTCGACATTCGCTTTTGCCGCTCTCCTTGGAGCCATGGATGACGCTTGCTTTTTCGCTCTTCTGCAATAGACCTATGTATACATGCGGAAATGAGTTCCCTCGGATAAAGGTGAGCTCTGTGCGCTTATGAGAAATGTTTTTTAAAAAGAATGAAACTCTCGTATATATTTGAAAACTCTGTACCTTTTGAAATAAGTCTGTCAGGTCGCAAATAAAACCAAATTTAATGTATAAATCCGATCTTATTTATTCGTGGATTTACCCTAAATCTTCATTAATGTCATCAATGTTCGATGGCTAAACAGGCAGTCGGGTTATGGAGAGCAAGCAGCTACATCGTGAAGTGTGCAAACCTGGATGCACGGGACGTATCTCATTTTCATTTAAAAAATCAAATCTTCGGGGCTTAAATCATTTCCTCTCCTTTCGCCGCATCGTGAATTTCCCTTTAACATTTTGACTTTACAACTCGCGAGACTGTGAGTTCTGATTTTAGCTTAATTAACAATAACCATGATTTGGCGCATCCTTAATCATAAAATTAACTTAATCGCCATATCGCGACTCGGGAATTCGAAGACAAACTTTTGGGAGAATGATATGCCGAGTCGCGATATCACAATGCGGCGATAATTAAGGCTCGAATTAAGAGAAGGAAATCTTAGATTAGGCAACTAATTAATCTCGCTATAATTATGTAGCAACTTTGTGAATCGGATTTTTAGACACCTTAACTCGATGAAATAAAGTGCCGAGTGACGAAGTGTCGAGAACCAAATTTAACCATAGTTAGTTTTTTACCCTTAGACTCTGAACAAGGTTATCACTAAAGTCATCGTGTTCTCGGCTATCGGGACTGCAAGAACAAAAACTCAGGTCTGACGGATGTCGAGGCACGAAACCCCGACGACGTTTAATCATGGGTTAAAGGTTTTACCCTAATTAATGCCTTGAGCGAAAAATTAAAACCGAGTTCGCATTTTCGCGACTCGGGACTTGTGAATTCAAGAAATAAAGTGTCCGACTTGCGAGACCCCGAAATAAAACAAAAGAGCAAACATACTTGCGAAAAATGGACCCTTTTTGAAAGTGACAAAGCATGGTTTATTCATGGGACAAGATTTCAGGGCTTTATGATTTCGGAAGGAGAAGAAAAACAACTTTAGATCTCAAGTATCAAAGATTGAAAATCGCGTGAGATAAAAAACAAGGGCGGCTCCAACTAGGGATCCCGCTTCCCTGTGAGGCGGGAAGAACAGTGGACCAGGTGCCAAAATTGGGTAAATGGAGTCATAGACTAATATCAACAGAAAAATCAAGGAAAAAGATAGAAGGGGGGGGGGAATTTCGCTTGGAACCCCAGAAATTTTCTCGAACTCAGATACTCTTTCCCAACACGGCTGAAGTCACCTTCGCAATTTTCCCTTTCTCGCTGCTAAGTTTGGGGAATGCTTCAAGACAGTCGTAATGGTCCTAGGATATTCAACAGGTCTTGTGATTCTCAGCTTGCATCAAAAGAATGATATTATAAAATCTAAAATAGGGAAGTCCCGTCGGAATTTGGGGAAATGATCAGGTTTTCAGAAAGCGTTGATTACTAGATTTGATTGATGTTTGTGTATAATAGCCTTACAGATCTCTCAGACATTGCTTCACTGCCAGCGAGCCTGTTCAGTACCCCGGTGAAGTTGCCTGACCCTTTTTCACTGAATTTCTTTTCACCACTTCGGAAAATATTTATGCGTTTAAACGCTAAGACGAGGGCTGGACTAGGTGGGGGCAATCATTTCTGAATTTCCTTTCACCACCTGTCTCGGTATTTACTTTTAAAACACGAAGATAGGAGCAATCAGTTTATATCAAGGCTGAGATCCATGTAATATTTTTCATCATAGGTCTGTCAACTTATTTTGATTACTCGGTATCAACCTTCCTTTGACCCTCACAAGACCTTTAGTTCTTAGGGAGACAGGGGAGAATAATAAAATTTTAAGGGACATCCTGTTCAAGCAAGCTTTGATTGTTCGGACGCTATTGAAAAACCTAGGAAAGTTAGGATCGTTATAAACGTTCCTTAGCTTATCAGAGGATCAAATAGTTGTGAAGACCGGCTTTCTTATTAAGATCTGCATTCGGAATCCCTGAGGTTTGAAACGAAAAACCTTTATCCCTTCCCAAAGGCTTGGGGAGATAGTGACTCACTAAAAGTTAGGCCCAAATATAGACAGAAAACAAGGCAGCAATTCAATGGCTTAATATACAAAAGGTCACAATAGTTCGGGACTAGTTTTCGAATACATTTGGGAACAAAAGTCATGACTGACTGTTTTGGGGTTTTAACATATTCATTCAAATTTAATTTGAAGATCATGAAGCCAAAAATAATCCTATTATCTAACCTTTTATATTGCAATTTGAACAATATTACCTCAGATTGCTAAAACAGCCTTTCATGACCTGTGTATTGAGAAAACTCACCTCTGTCTTTTGAATTTCTTCGTGGATTATGAATATTCTTATGTATCACCTGTTTTATGTTGTTCTGTTTCCTACATCGATCTGCACGTTATTTTTTCTGCCAGTTTCGTGTGAGGGTGGAACTCTGCAAAAACAAATACAAATCCGATTGAAAAATATGTTGAAAATTTAGGAACGAAAACCAAAAATTGAAAATAAATGTTTGAACAAAACACAAGTTCGTACAAAAACTCATAACAAAATTTATTTATTTACAAATATATATATACATATAATTTTTTTTATTTTTTTTTTTTCTTCTCTATCCGACGATTGTCACGTCATATAGTGCTTTAGATATCGCCCGTTGACAGGGGCGCTGAGAACCTCTCCTTCAATATTTTCCAGAAGAAAGGAATTCTTTCCTTCTGGAGCCGAGATCCTGAATGGTCCATACCAAAGGTGGTCAAATTTTCCATGTTTCACGGTTTCTTCCCTTCTCGCATCCCATCTTAACACCAAGTCACCTGGGAGGAACTCTCTGTCTTTTGCCTTGAGATCGAACAATGCTTTCATATCGTCCTGGTATTTCTGCATTTTCTCATCAACCTCCACTCTGAGCTGTTGAACCTCAATCAGTTGGTTAATTCTTCTGGTTACATGATTGGGCTCTTCGTTTTGATCCTGCCATAATTTCATCACTGGCAATGCTAAGTTTATACGCAGAACTGTCTCGGTCCCATATACCATCTGAAACAACGAAATGCCGATAGATTTTTTAGTGCTGATGCGGTTTGCCCACAATGCGTGCTTCAAATATACATGCCAGGACCTCTTGTTTTCATTCAGTACCTTTTTTATTACATTTACCAGGCTCTTATTAGATGATTCAGCCAGCCCATTTCCCTGAGGGTAATAAGCAGTGGAATGGTCGAGAACGATACTATACTTTTGGCAGAAGTCAATCATAGCCATGGATTTGAAAGCCTGGGCATTGTCGGTAACAATTTTTCGGGGGCACCTGAATCTTGACAAGATGTTATCTTCTAAGAATTCGATCACCACAGAGTCTGTTGCCCTTTTAGTTGGAATTGCTTCCACCCACTTAGTACAATAATCTGTGGTTGTTAAGATCCACTTATGCTAAGCACTGGAGTGGGGATTTATTTCCCCTATGAAGTCTAATCCCCATTGTTGAAACGGGGCTTCAGTTTCGACTGGAACGAGTGGTAGTGCAAGGAGTTTATGTTTACCCGCGAATATTTGACACGAGTAACAGGCACGTACTTTAGCATTGACGTCCGAAAATAATTTCGGCCAATAGTATCTAGCCCTCAAGATCTTGTAGGCTGTGGCTCTCCATGCATGGTGTCCTCCACAGATTCCTTCATGAAATTCCTCTATGACCCGTGGAGTTTCTGATTCAACCAAACAGACCAGTAAAAATTCGAGTGGATCCTTCCAATATAGTTGATTCTCTAAGATGCAATACTTGACAGCATGGAGTTTTAAAGTTCTGTATTTGGCTGGCGTTAGTCCATTTGGACATTTCAGGTTTAACAAATAGAAGACTATATCCTTAAACCAGCCTGACGACATGAATTTTTCTTCAACCTCGTTTCGATATGTCTGGTCATCTGGCTCTTGCAAATGTGTGTCCTCGTCTTCTCCTTGTAGGCAATTGATGTCAAGAGCTCTAAGATTAGACTCAGCCAAGAGTTTGGCCAAACCCTAGTCAGAAATGGCTGCAAACACTCATCACCGAAACATGCAACTTCATCTTCCGAATCTCCGAAATCTTGGAGGTCACTTGCTCCTATAAAATTTTCGTTTTTTAGTGGGGCTTGTATTCTTTGATCTTCATTCTTTATTTGCCTCTGTTGATTTTGGGGATTTGGGTTTCTCCTGAAGTCCCTTTTGTTAGAAGAATCATCTTTAGCCTAATCCAACTCCATCCTAGAGATTTTGTTAGACAGATCTTTAATTATTCGGGCCATATCATCCACTCTGTCGTCCATGTATCTATTTGACCCTGAAGGACCCGCTGGTTCCTTATAGCGTCTATTATCATGATTGACTGTTTCTACTTTAGTCTTTAACTTACCTGAAGCCATCATATTGGATTTTATTTCGATAGCATCATCTTGCATTCTATTCAAGGTGGCTCCTCTTCTTTCTCGCAAAAGTAGAGCAAAATCAGACTCGAAAGCTCCCGCAAAGGTTACTTTGGCTGATGGTTCAGAAGGTTTAACAGCGGCAAGAATTTTGTTATACAGTTTGTTAAATATTAGAATAAATTCCATAACTGTTTCTAAGTTCTTTTTCTTTAGAGACCCAAACTCGGTAAGGTAATATAAGTGATCTTTCCGCTCTCCCCATTGTCTGAGGAAAGCATTTTCCAATGCATCATATGTTCGAATAGAAGCTGCAGGAAGACTCTGAAACCAAGTTCGGACCTGTCCTTCGAAGGTCTGGACAAGTAGTCTCGAATAGACATCCTCATGCTCGATACTACATATGTCTACGAACTGGTCAAAAAAATTTATATGCTCGGCTGCGGTTAGGTCTCCCTCCCCAGTAAACTTAGGAATATTTTTGATGTAGTTGTCAGGTAAATCATGGAGGTGAGCGGGTAAAACTAAGGGAGCGTATCTCACCGCTACTTTTGCAAATACTCCAGGAGGAGGGACATTCGGTTGTCCTCCACCTCCTGCTCCGATGCCTGCCATCAACTTGGGAGTAGGAAATGAGGGTGTAACACACTTTTTTGAATCAGGCGAAACTGGGCAGTTCTGTTGAAGAAAGGTTGGTATGTCAAAGGATAACGATTTTTCTAAAGGACCTTTTCCCTTGTTTATAGATGGAAATATCTGATGTGGCTCATTCCTAAATTCCAAGTAGTTTGTTTCCGGATCTTGGATATCAAACAGAGGGCTGCGGGAAGTAGGAGGTTCTGAAGGGCATTTAGTCTTTAAAAGTGGGTTCTCGAGTTTTTTGACTGAAGCGGTCGCCTCAAACGAGCCTCTCGCTCTTAAAAAAAATTTAGGGTTATTAACAGGCGTAACCGACTTGCCATCCGGGTTCTGTCTGGTATGCCTTCTACCAGACGCCAGTTTTTGTTTTAGTGGAGTCGCCAAGTGAAAGATTAAAAAGCCTTAAAACTGTCTGTACTCTATGTTCACTATCAAAGAGTAACACTATCAACGAAATAATTTGTCGTTTTCCCAGGGAAAAGATTTCGTAACTTCGTTCCCCGGCAACGGCGCCAGAAAGATGTTGTTCCTGAGTCTGTACTTAAGGCTTAAAAGTACTACTTAAGGCTTAAAAGTACAGTGTCAAGGCATCCGAAAGTATGTTAAAGATTTATACAAAGAATACGTTAACCTTCGGTGTAGGAAACTAATGAAGGTTTCTACGTTCTCGTTGTCTAGCTTCCAACTGTTCCTGGGTAGTAATATCTTGTTCAATGGATGCCCATGAACGTTCCAATTCCTCCCGGGTGTTTGCAGTTTTAAGGATTGTGTCAAAAAGATTTAAAGCGATATGTATTTGATTAGATAGTCCGGGTTGAATATTAGGTTGAGTTGCTGCAGGAACAGTCATTGAGGAACAGTACCGGTATGGAAATGATTTTAAGGAGAGATTACGTACGTTGTTTCAATTCGGTCAAAATAAAGAGAAACTTTTGCATGAAGAACGAAATAAGAATGAAAAATGAACGCCCTTTCTCGTAACTGTATTATTTTTGGTAAAAATATGTGGAGTGAGAGAAAAACATTTAGCTGTGGATAATGTAAGGTTCCTATCAGTACAAAAACTCACTCATACACAGAAGAAGAAATTGACATAGAAATAATTGACATAGTGTAAATAAATATAGAATTTTGTAAATGCAAATTGGTCTTACACCCGTTGATAGCTGGTGCAGAGGAAAGACAAGATGTAATTACAGAATGATAAAATCCCTTCACTATAGTAGTGGTCATACTAAATTATAGTGATACACATCAATTATGTAGAGCAAAATGAAAAGAAACAATAAACATAACGAAACAAACTTGTAACACAGTCGTGACAGGATCGGGAATCTTCAAATTTGCTTGTATTAACTTCCTTCATGCAAAAAACTCTATTACAATTGATACCAAAAAGTCCCAGCCCCCTTTCTCTCTTCTTTTTGTGATCTATTTATACAAAATTTGCCTCTCGGTTCGGAAGAGCCAAATTACTCCATCTGTCTAAATCCATTTTCAAAAAAGTGTCAGGTGCTTGTTTTTGCTTAGATTCAATGCATATGATACATTTGTCCATAAAATGGAATACAAGCTGTGAAGGTTCTGCTTGACAGCTGGGAGGAGCGAAATCACTCCATTTCTCCTACTCTATTTTCAAGAAGTGCCAGGTGCTTGTCCTCGCATGGATTCAGTGTACATGATGCATTTGTCCACAAACTAGGATACAAGTTGTGAAGGCTCGGCTTGACAACTGGCTTCGGAAAAATAGCAGTCTCGGGCTAGCTGAGGAAGTTTATTACCTATTTATGCATCGACGATGTCAAGGGCCCCGAGTTGAGCACTAGGTTGAATCAAATGTTGGTCGATTTGAGCCATGTCTATCCTGTCCATCTTAGAGATTTCTGTCGAATTCCTCTCATTCTTCTCCTTCATGTCAAGGGAAATATGATCTATATTCATCTTCCTTAGCATCTCTGTGTCACCTCCACTCTCCATCCCTAACAACTCACCACTTATGGCATTGAAGACTTCTTCTAATGAATTTGTCA
>CBVK0100932710.1:0-26752 GCA_900067695.1 Picea abies | reverse complement strand
TTCCGATCTCACTTCAATTTCAGTAAAAATCATTTTATAATCATCTATCATCTGCAACGAAATCAATATGCATTTGCAATCCACACGATGGAACATTGTGACAATATTTATGACCGAGAAGCATTTCAATATCTTTTTTTTGCCTGTAAAAAAGGATTTTTCGTGACAAAAATTCAGATATACAAATGGTTATAGGGGGACATGATCTTCATATCCGACTAAGTGCTTTCATGTCTACTATATAAAAAAAAAGCATATTTACTAACATTTGATTGCAGTGAAATTTACTAACTTTAATTGTTGAGCCTCATCCTCCCTGAGGTTTGACAAAATACAAAAATTCAAAAGCTTTACAAAATACCCCATTTACAAGGGTGAGAAAGATGGCCAGGAATTTGATCTTTTTCTTACCATGCTTATGCAATACCTCCTATGATTACATATAGCCTAAGCATTTTGTCAGGACTAAAAATCATCAAAGTAGGGTTGAACGACCATTTAGTGAACTCCATCTAGGCCATTCTTATTGTTTGAGAGTCTCTCATTATCCTCACTAGTATCACTTTTCAATGGTGAATTGAGAGTCCTAACAGTTGTTGTTTGTTGCTTTTCGATTCTTGTTGCCCTATAGTTTGAAGCCCACCAGTTTCGTTGTTCAAGAGGGCTCCTGCCCTCGAGACAAGCAACCCTCCTCTCAAAATCACCCTAGTCTGGTTGACTTTGGCATGCTCCCCCATTTGTTCCTGTTGGCTCTATCCTATTAAAATTCTTCTCCCAATATCCTTGAACTCCTTGTGCCCCTTACTTTCGATTGTTTTGTCCGTAGTCCTCCTATAAGTTAAATTTTCCCTACCAGTTTTTCTCTTCTACCATCCTCTCTGTGACATCTTTAAACCAACCTGCCATGGAGGATTTAACAACACTTCTCCCTCTCACAGAGGTTGTTGTTTGATTTTAGCATTAACAGGTTGTTCCTGCACACCTCCAAGCCTGCTGGTCAAAAAGGATGTTGTTGTTTTGTAGCGACATCAGTAGGGAAGCTGGACCACGAACTCAATGGGCTCATTTTCAAAGGAATCAAGGAACGCCATCCACTGTCCACCGATGAACTCAACATTGACTAGGAATTGATACCCAAACCTCTAGAAGTCCCATAAACTTTGTTGGAGAAGAACACATGTTCATCGATGTCTCATTTCATATACCTAATAACATAAAAGAAGAAATTGTCAATGTCAAACCAAAGAAATACGTATTCCAGATCAATTCCAGGGAGATATATGAGTTCAATCATTCAACAGTTTTTAAAAATAGGAGTGGCTAATCATCAAATGATTGACCCAGTTTAATCAGTATGAGTTGCAACTCCTTTAAGATGTGGGGGCACGAGGGTCAATATGACATAAGGAAATTCTTATGCAGGTGCCGCGTGAGAGGTGGACAAAGGAATAATAAACAATCATGACCATTTTCTCAAAGAATAAACTATGCAGTAAAACATAGAATATGTACCTGTTCAACGTCGCGCGCGGACCAGTGGAAAGAAATGTAACAGCTAAGGCCTCCCAAGGTATGCTGGATCATCATTCGGCAGATTCCATTCCGGAACTCTGTGTGATTAAAATTTAACATGAGGGCCTCAATGGACGAATCAAGAAGAGGAAAAAATCTACGATTAAAGAAACCCAATACTCACCATGAGATATATCTCTTTAATGTTGGCTCACAAAATGTTGCTCCATCCTCGCCTATGGCTATGAGGTGCTAGGGTTTCTTCCTCTCTCAGGGTTCATATACACAGACATAATAGAACAGAGAACAATCACATACATAGACATAACACAACAAAAACACAAACATAATTTCTCGTGAATGGTCAGGACAAGTGGACAGTCCAGGGCGAATGGTAATTGGACAAGGGGCGGGTTCCAAGTGGCTATGGACAAACGATGAAGGCTTGGACAGAACCACCCCCTTAAAAACACATTCGGTGTAATAAACCAATATTTACCTCCAAAAGAACATCGATTATTTTAGCTTAACCTAGGATTACATGGATATTAGCTGACAATAAAGTCATCTCCTAAAGGGTTAAAACACAGCTTTAATAACTCTAACACCATCTTATACATTGGATTTCTAACTCAATATTTATGAATTTAAAATATAGCATATAATCATTAATGTTCGGAACACAAATTGTACATATTTATTTATCACAGTTCTAAAGGATATTCGTAGATACCATGAAAGTTGTTTTGGTTTCTTATGAAACTTGATTGGATTGCGGAAAATAGGATAGTACATAATGATGGCTTGTAAAATGAAATTGAAGTTTCATCGTCCTTTTTAAATTTGGCCTTAAAATAGATTTGGGAAATTGATGCTTCGGCTTACTTTTTTAAAAATTTGGTTATGGATTTGCTTCCCTTATATTTTAGTGTTTTTGAAAAATTAAAATGTAAATTTCTCCATTCTTAAAAACAAAAATTAAGTGAATCCCCCGATGGGGTGACACATGGCACACACATGTCAATAGTTGTGTTGGATACGAGGGTAGTTAAGGCCCCTCACCACCACTCTTCTCTCCTGTCCAATCGATATGCCTAGGATTCACTTTCGCCAAGGTTCAATGCGCTGGGTCTTAATGGAGACTCGGGTTCGAATCCTTGGTACTGGTACGAAGCAAAAAATGCCCATTAATCAAGCACTTATGGCAACCAGAGCCATCAACTTCTCCCTTCTCATGTTGATTTCGTCTTGCGGGGGGGTATTATTTTTGGCATTTGTCTTTAGTTCACTGTGTCATTTGTCTTTCTATGCTTCACACCTGCAATGCCTTAGCATATCATCCTTTGTTTCTCTCTCACACCTCTATCCATCCCACTACCTTTTTCATCCTATGTTTCTCTCTCACACCTTTGTCCATCCCACTACCTTTTTCATCCTCCTTGTGCTTTGTCTAGCAATGCCTCACGAGAGAGATAATCCAAGGCACGAGCCAACCTATTACAGCCAATTCGACAGGCACAAATTCCTAGTACCAACCTCTCTCTCTCACCTTCCAAGTGGTAGCTT
Source organism: Picea abies (assembly GCA_900067695.1). Taxonomy (NCBI): domain Eukaryota; kingdom Viridiplantae; phylum Streptophyta; class Pinopsida; order Pinales; family Pinaceae; genus Picea; species Picea abies. The sequence continues at coordinate 23,674 of CBVK0100932710.1, read as the reverse complement.
GGACCACTCACCCTACTTTGATAAAAACTGGTATGAGGCGGCTCAACCGAAGCTATGTCCATCTAACATAGAGCGTCTCCATGGAGGTTGTTCGATGGAAGAAGAGATTCCTCCCAATTGGGAGGAAATTCTTCCAAATTTTCCGAAGACCAACTTGGAACAACGACCAATGACAGGTACATCACCCCTTTGATTTTTTCGGAGCCAGCCAAGACAGGTCGCATGGTTGAAGAGGAAGTCCCTCATTAGATGGAGGATCCTTGTAAGAATTATGTCGTTGCTAAGGATGAGGACCCCAGAATAAATTGGGACAAATGTTGGAATGAAGACCGCGTAGAAGAGCATGCTCACTCGACTCCCAGCTCTTGTAGGATCACGAAAGACTGGCTAGTCTTGATCTTTGAGATGCATAAGGATTTGGAAGAGAAACAACATAACCAACATACCCTCAAAAAATGCTTGGGCGTCCTGTACGACTCCCTGTCAAGTGATCCTATGAAAATTCAGTTCCTGACTTGTCAGCCATTTGTCTTCAAAGTCCGCTAGGATGGACGCTCGGGTTCGCCTCATGTCTAGTCCCCTCACTGTTTTTTTATCTATTTTTAGTGATAATTATTTTGTGAAATCAAAACTCTGGTTCTGGTTCATTAGTTGGTCGGGGCACTCAGTCGACTGCATGTTCTGGTTTCCACGCTTGTGGAAGAATAGGTGGCAAGTCCCCATGTTTTCTAAGAAAAATGTCATATTTTGGTCTCTGGACATTATTGCCAACGTGTTCGGGTTTCCACTACTATGGCAGAACATGTGGCAAGCTTTGGTGTACACTCAAACATGTGTAGTTTTTGCTAGCCCAAGGTAATACAATACTTTTTATTTCAAAAAAAAAAGAAAAAAAAAATAAGTGAAGATAAATTTAGAATATTAAAATACAATAAAAAATAATATCAAAGAAAACACATTTAATTTATTTAGTTTTGTCTCTTTTTTTTTTTTCGAAATTCTATTAGAAATTTTTGGATTTGTAGATTTGAGTGGTTTCTCAGCAAGTGAATCCATTTATGAATTTAGAAATGCAATTTAAACAACATAAAAATGTGATTTCATGCAAATATATTTGGCCCCACTAAAATGATCAAAACTTAAAACATTTAGACTACAACTTTATTTTTTAGTAATATATATATATATATATATATATATATATATATATATATATATATATATATATAGTTTTTTTTATTTATTGTTGTAATATACATTTGAAATGTTATGATTGCTACAAAGATTAAAATTTAAAAAATAACAAGAAAAATAAAAAGATAAGTTATAAGTACCTGGTATGATAATGTCTTCATGATTATATCTTTTCATCTTCACTTTGTCTTTTTTCTTATTATTTGTTTCTATAATATCCAATTAATATGTTATGAATAGTGACAACAAATAAAATTCATCAAAGAAAAAAACACACAATAAACAATGTATAGTACCTGATTTATCAAATTCTTTATTATAGTATTGTTTCATATTCACTTGATCAATGTCTTTGTTCTCTTCACTCATCACTATAATAAACGTAACAAATGTTATAAATTGCGACAATGAATAAAATTGGTTAAATGACTAAACAAACAATGAATCATGTTAGTTTTGTGGCACATTCCATTTATCATTGTATTTCAAAATATGAAATGATATGAATTGTGATAATGAAAACAATTATAAAAAACAAGAGAAACAACAAAACAAGTTAAGTACATGATATCCTATTGTGATCGGTCAATGCGTTTTCCATATCCATCATTTCATGCTCCTTGTTTTGATTAATGTTATTAAAAGTGGCAATTAGATAAATTTTCAAAATAACAAGAGAAACAACCAAACAAATTATGTACCTATTATGGTATCTTCTTCTCTTTTCATTTCCATCTCCAAGTTGTTTTTAGCATTGTGCACACTATATTGATTATTCATTTGTTGCACAATGTCATCATTCCCTATTTCATAATATCCATCAATATTCATAGTAGTGAACAACCTGTGTATATGAGAATTCTAAATAACATATAATCTGAAGAATTACAAAAGAAATAACAAAAGAAGTGCAATACTTGAATTTTCCAACAAATTATTGGATCTTGGATTTGCCAATTGAAAGGATTTGTGATTATTCAACATGGTTATCCTTTGCAAATCTATTTGTACAACACATGCAATTCTTCTTCTATGTGTACAACATGCCTTCATTAAAGTTGTCCCCGCATAAAGAGAAATAATCATTGCTGCATCACTACATTATTGGTGCATTTCCAGTAAACCCACCCATAAATTAAAATTTCTCTCATTTTCATCAATGATGTCTTCAAAATTGTGAGAGTACCTGGAAGCTTGAAGTTTTTTTTATTATGAAGTATAGAATTGTATAGTTAAAACTATATCATAACTATAACTACTTTGTGTCTCATAGACATAATTTCCATTAGTCATTTCATAATTGAACTTGAAATTCTTTATAGCAATTTCCAAAGCTTGGAATACATCATTATAGGACCAAATTTCTACTAAGATGACTATTGTAAACTCATTCAGCTCATGTTTTTGGATAAAAAATTGAAACAACTCAATATAATAACCCTTCTGGAATGGTTCTTTTTCCAAAGCCAATGTATCTAGAAAAATAAGGTCGGTACATAATATTGGTTGTGACTGAGAAGGAAAAGAGTGCATAAGTGTTGACAAAATACCAAGGATCCCAGAAAGACAACTGAATTCAAAATTTTTGTCAACTTGTTGAATGCTTGCCAATGAATCTATTATTTTGTCAAGGACTCCACATGCTTGTTGAGAAAGGGACTCTATTTTTGTATTTCGTGTTCCTTTTACATAAATAGACCTTGCCACAGTCTTACAGAAGTTGGAAAACATGATATCATCAATTTCATAATGTTTGAGAATATTGGATGTAGTAAGTTTGTTCTCATTTAGTTTCTCATCATGACTTTGACAATATGTAACCATTGGATTAAAGATTGTTCTATTGGTTTTCAATTTAGAACAATAATATTTTAATTTCATGGCATTGGTTGGATAGTTTGGTGGAATAGAGAACCAAATGGTTCCATCCAATAGCTTATTTGCTACAGAAGCAATTTCTTCAGTGCTTAGTCCCTGAAGGGGACGGAGAGAAGCAACTGTCAAACTCTGTAGACTATTTGTCTTGTAGTTCTCAAAACCAAGTTGACTCGGAGAAAACTTCAATGTACCTAATTTGTAACAAGTAAAAACAATGTCCCATTTATCCCAAATAGGTTGATCAATATATAAGAGAACCCTTTTATCAGTAAAATTTGTAATTGGACAATCGAAGAATGAGCACAACATTTCATCATCAACCTGTTATATATATATATATATATATATATATATATATATATACTAATAAAAATTCAATGTAGATATGAAAATATAAGATACATTTTGAAATTAAATAAGTGCAATTTATATCTAATGAGAATTCTTTCTAAATATGAAAATATATGACACATATTATCAACTTAGATAAGTCACATTGGTTAACCTTCTATTTAAAATAGATGGAATTATAATAAGTGCAATTTATATCTAATGATAACTTTTTCTAAATATGAAAATATATGACCTATATTATCAACTTAGATAAGTCACAATGTTTAAACATCTATTTAAAATAGAGAGAATCATAATAACAAACAATAGAGTGCAAAAATAATTAAAAGTACATACCTTGTCTTTCGCTATCTTAGAATTTTCAATCCTCCTTTTCTTAAATTTGTCATTGGCAATTAAGAAATATCTTGCACACCACATACAATCAATTAATGGTGTTTTGTAAAACACCTTGTTTGCAGAATTTAGTTGACAACAAATACGAATTACCACACTGGGTTCAACTGATGGATCTAAGAATCGAGCTTTACGTTCTTTATACTTTCTCTTTTCCTCCACAGATACACTATATTTAGGATTTCCTAAAATTTCTTTAGCTGCTTGGATGGTGTGTTGGCCATCAACTATCCAAAATTTGATGTTCTCAACATCTATATATGTCTCATTTAGAATTTTTATAGGGTTTACCAATGAATCAGACTCATTGATATTGAATGGAATCAGAAGAGCATTAGGCAATGATGTTTGAAATTTCTCTAGAAATGATTTCACTAATACTTGAACATTTGAATCATCTCGTGATCTCAATTTAAATACTTTAGGGGATTCCCTACATCTTTGAACATCCACCTTTCTACTGAAGGTACCTGAAAATAAATAACATTGCTTGAATGTTGCATGAATTTCATCACATTGGTCTGTGAGTTTCACTGTCTGAGATTCAACTTTCCTAGCTTTCCGAAAATCTGTAGGATGTTTGAAATCACATTCTACAATTTTTTATTCCAAGTTACTTAAATATAGTCTCCTCAAATAAAGTAATTGAGCATCTAGCTTATCATATGGTATTTTGTTAGGTATCTTACCCTTTTTCTGCAAATAAAGAAGCACATATGATGTTTGTTTATATCTCAAATAGCGGTATTTTAGAACAACAGTGATATGCTCTATTTTGGAACTCCTTACTTAAAGCTTCAATCAAATCTGGTCTAAATTTTGTGTACTCCACTTGACAAGAAACAAATTTTACTTCACTTTCTTTAATAACCTCCAACTGAAAATCGATGTGACTCTCATTGTGAGCATATCAATTCACAATTATTCCCAATATATCTGGATATTTTCCATCTTTGAATCCAAATGGATACATATCCGGAAACATATTCATGGGTGTTTCTATTCGAACATACCAATCATCCTCAAAGTCATAGTTATTGGATGTATTGTGCTTCCTAATCATTTCAAAAGTAGAAGTTGAAATTGTTGTTGAAATTGCAATTTGAGTGGCATGAGTTTCTTATTTTTTGGATGACGGTTGTATAATTTTTCTTGCTTTGGAGTCGAGGGACTCTGAAAACAATAATAATAAATTGTTATCATAAATCAAAATGAAATTATAATAACAAATTTTATCATACATTTTTCTATAAAAATTTGAAAGGACCATCTAATCTAACCATTTTTAAAGGAGTATAAATAAGAATAAAAAAAACCATACCAATTGGAGGAGGAATCATTTGTGTATCAGTTGCTTTCCTTTTTTCTTCAATGCTTTACATGGAATTTTAGATGCGCTACATTGCATAGTTTTTGAAAACAATAGTTAAAAATTTGTCTATAATTTCAAATGGATGGAAAAAAACATGCAATAACAAACATTACTAAATAGCCTTATAATATATCATTTTTTCGTTTACATGCACAAGAACAAATACATTTATGTCCTATGCAAGCTACCCACATAATGATATAACAAAATTCATCTAGTGTCAAATTGCATACAAATATTATCTAACTATTTGTAAATGAGTATAAGTTAGATTTAAAAATGTCATACGAACAAAAGACTTGTGATGTGTCATATTTGTATTCACTTTTTTCCTTGATGCTTTTGTTTGAATTTCAGTTGCATCGTAGTTCTTATCATATGAAAATATTGTAAAATATAATATTACAATAATTTCAAAAGAATTAAAAGAACAAGAATTAAAAAATACAATTGTTTTCTATAACATCCCATTTCATACATATGCACAACAACATGGAGGTCCATATCATACACAACCTTACTACAAGAAAAACAATAGCTCAAAATTATTCAATCAACATTAATATACTAGCATATTGTCTAACCATTTGTAACGAAGTTTAAACCTATTTTGAAATTGCCATAGCATTTAAAGAATATTGTTTTGGTGTATTCCATGATTTTTCTTTTTTCTTCCGTGTTTTTTCTTTTTTCTTGGATAATTCCTTTGAAATTTCACTCGCTTCATAGTCCATGATTTCTGAAAATTAAAAAAAAAACTATTACCACAACTTGAAATTATTGAAGACAACATCAATTTATAAATATTATCATTTCTTGCGACATTGTACTTGTAACAAAATGAACAAGAATCATGACAATCATTTGAACAAAGATATTTCTAGAACATGAATTGCATCATTTTGATTGTTCATTGAGGAAAACTAGCACCCACTAGCTTTCCTTCTAGCATAAGTGCATTGCCAACAACAACATTATATAGTGAGAGAAAACTAACTACTGCTCAATTTCCATCTAAGAAAGGAACAAGTGTAAATCTTATGACAATGTCATATTTAAATACAATTATTCTTTCATAGTCATAGATATTCTTCTCTCTCTCTAGAGTTGATAAAAAGACATCTCAAACAACACCATTCCATGGTGGTGAAAAGGTAGCACGTGCTAAATTTCACTTTTGCACAAGGACAAGCACATCTCGAACAACATCATTTCACTGGTGGAAAGCTAGCGTGTACTAGCTTTCCCTTTTGCACAAGAACAAGTGCATATCAAACAATATCATTCCACTGAGGTGGAAAGCTAACACATGCTACATTTCCCTCTTGCAAAAGAACAAGTGCATCTCAAACATCATCATTCCACCATGGGGGAAAGTATACGTGTAGGGGAAAGATAGAACATGTTATATTTCCCTTTTTCACAAGCACAAACGCATCTCAAACATCATTCCATCATAGGGGAAAGTTAACGAGTGCTAACTTTTCCTCTCGCACAAGTACAAACACATCTCAAACAACATAATTACACTATAAGGAAAAGCTAGTGTCTGCTAAATTTCCCTCTTGGACAATCACATATGCATCTCGAACATCATTTCACCATGGGGGAGAGCTATCACGTGCTAGTTTTCCCTTGTGCACAACCACAAGAGCATATAAAACAACATCATTCCACTTTGGAAGAACAAGAACAAGTTCTGGCTTTCCCTCTTGCACAAGAACAAGTGCATATCAAACAAAATCATTCCACCTTGGAGTAAAGCTAGTGCATGCTAGTTTTCCCTCTAGCACAAGCAAATATCAAAGAACATCATTCCACCTTCGAGGAAATCTAGTGTGTGCTAGTTTCCCTATTACACAAGCACAAGTGCATGTTGAACAAAATCATTCTATTGTATGTAAAAACTAGCATGTGCTAATTTTCCCTCATGGACAAGGATAAACACATCTTGAACATCTTTCCATCTGGGGGGAAAGATAGCACATGGTAATTTTTTTTTTCACAACCATAAGAGTATCTAAAACAAAATTATTTCAGTGTGGGGGGAATTTAACTCATGCTAGTTTTTTCATCTTGCACAAGCACATCTCGGACAACATCATTCCATCGTGGGGGAAAAATAGCATGTAATAGCTTTCCCTTTTGCATAAGCACAAGTGCATATCAAACAACATCACTCCATCGGGGTGGAAAGCTATCATGTGCTAGCTTTCCCTCTTGCACAAATACAAGTGCATCTCAAACAACATCATTCCAGCATGGGGGAAAGCTAGCGTGTAGGGGAAATCTAGCATGTGCTATATTTCCCTCTTGAACAAGAACAATTTCATCTCAAACATCATTCTAGCATAGGGGAAAGTTAACGTGTGCTAACTTTCCCTCTCGCACAAGTACAAACACATCTCAAACAATGTAATTCCACTTAAAAAAAAAACTAGTGTGTGCTAACTTTCCCTCTTGGACAAGCACAGATGCATTTCGAATATCATTTCACCATTGGGGAAACCTAGCATGTGCTAGTTTTCCCTTGTACACAACCATAAGAGCATCTAGAACACCATCATTCCACCATGGAAGAAAGTTAATGCGTGCTAGCTTTCTATCTTGCACAAGCACATCTTGGAAAACATCATTCTACCATGGGGGAAATCTAGCACGTACTAGCTTTCCCTCTTGCACAAGAACAAGTGTATATCAAACAACATCATTACACCTTGGAGTAAATCTAGTGAATGCTAGTTTTCCCTCTAGCACAAGCGCATATCAAAGAACATCATTCCACCTTCGAGGAAAGTTAGTGTGTGCTAGCTTCCCTATTACACAAGAACAAGTGCATCTCGAACAACATCATTCCACCGTAAGTAAAAACTAGCATGTGCTAAATTTTCCTCATGAACAAGCACAAACACATCTCAAACATCATTCCATCATGGGGGAAAGCTAGCATGTTCTAGTGTTCCCTCTTGCACAAGCACAAATGCATCTCAAACAACATCATTCCACCATGGGGGAAAGCTAGCACATGCTATCTTTCCATATTGCACAAGCACAATTGCATCTCGAACATCATTCTAGCATAGGAAAATTTTAGCATGTGCTAACTTTTCCTCTTGCACAAGCACAAACGCATCTCAAACAACATCATTCCATCATGGAGGAAAGTTTGTGCATGTTAGCCTTCCCTCTTGCACAAGCATAAATAAATCTCAAACAACATCATTCAACCCTAAGGGAAAGATAGCACATGCTAGCTTTCCCTATCAAAGAAGTACACGTGCATCTTGAACAAAATCATTCCATCGTAAAAAAAAGCTAGTGTGTGCTAACTTTTCATCTTGCATAGGCACAAAAGCATATCAAACATCATTCCAATGTGGTAGATGTGCTAGCTTTCCATCTTGCGCAACCACAAGCACATCTAGAACAACCTCATTCCACTGAGGGGGAAAGCTAATGCATGTTAACTTTTCATCTTACACAAGTACAAACACATATCAAAAACATCATTTGACTGTAGGGGAAAGCTATCTTTCCCTCTTGCACAAGCAACGATTCATATCAAACAACATTCCACTGTCGGGGAAAGGTAGCACATGCTAGATTTCCCTCTTGCACAAGCACAAGTGCATCTAGAACAACATTATTCCACCATGAGGGAAAGTTAGTGTGCATTATCTTTCCCTCTTCCATAAGAACAAATGCATCTCCAACAAAATAATTCCACCATAGAGTAAATCTAGCACAATTCCACCATGGGGTGCAGCTACTGTGTGCTAGCTTTTCCTATTGCACAATCACAAGTGCATCTCGAACAACATCATTCAACCATAGGGGAAAGCTAGCACATCCTAGATTTCCCTCTTGCACAAGCACAAACGCATCTCAAACAACATCATTTTAGCATGGAGGAAATCTTACACATGCTAGTCTTCCCTCTTGCACAAGCATAAGCTCATCTTGAACAACATCATTCCACCGTGAAGGAAATCTAGCATGTGGTAGCTTTCCCTCATTGAACAAGCACAAGTGCATATTGAAACAACATCATTCCACCATGGGGGAAAGCTAGATTATGTTGGATTTCGCTCTTGCAAAATCACAAGCACATCTCGAACAACATCATTCCACCATGGGGGTAAGCTAGCGTATGCTAGCTTTCCCTCTTGCACAAGAACTAGTGCATCTCGAAAATCATCCCACCATGGGGGTAAGCTAGCACGTGCTAATTTTCCCTCTTCACAAGCCCAAGCTCATTTTAAACATCAGTCAATGTGGGGGAAAGCTAGCATGTGCTAGATTTCCCTCTAGCATAATCACATCTTGAATAACATCATTCCAACATGGGGGAAAGCTAGCGCATGCTAGCTTTCCATTGTGCAGAAGAACAAGTGTATCTCGAATAGCATCGTTCCACCATGGAGGAAAGCTAGCGCATGCTAGATTTCCCTCTTGCACAAGCACAAGCACATCTCGAACAACATTATTTTAGCATGGAGGAAAGCTTGCACATGCTAGTCTTCCCTCTTTCAGAAGATAAATCTCATCTTGAAAAACATCATTCCACCGTCAAGGAAATCTAGTGTGTGCTAGCTTTCCCTCTTGAACAAGCACAAGTACATCTTGAAACAACATCATTCAGCCGTGGGGGAAAGCTATTTTATGTTGGATTTCCTTCTTACAAAAGGATAAGAACATCTCTAACAACATCATTCCACTGTGGGGGAAATCCAGCACATGCTAGATTTTCCTCTTGCAAAGGCACTAGTGCCTCTCGAAAATCATCTCACCATGGTGGTAAGATAATGCATGCTAGTTTTCCCTCTTGCACAAGCACAAGCTCATCTCAAACAACATCATTCAATGTGGGGGAAAGCTCGCATGTTCTAGCTTTCAACCTAGTGAAATCACATCTCGAATAACATCATTCCACCATGGGGGAAAGCTAGCACATGCTAGCTTTCCATCTTGCAGAAGCACAAGTGCATCTCAAACAACATCATTCCACCATGGGGGATAGATAGAACATGCTATCTTTCCCTATTGCACAAGCACAAGAACATCTCGAAAAACATAATTTTAGCATGGAGGAAAGCTTGCACATGCTAGTATTCCCTCTTGAACAAGCATAAGCTCATCTTCAACAACATCATTCCACCATCAAGGAAATGTAGCATGTGCTAACTTTCCCTCTTGAACAAGCACAAGTGCATCTTGACACAACATGATTCCACCATGGGGGAAAGATAGTTTATGTTGGATTTCCCTCTTGCAAAATATCAAGCACATCTCAAACAACATCATTCCACTGTGGGGGAAAGATAGCGCATGCTAGCTTTTCCTCTTTCACAAGCACTAGCTCATCTTGAAAATCATCCCACCATGGGGATAAGATAGAGCATGCTAGTTTTCCCTCTTGCACAAGCACTAACTCATCTCAAACAACATCATTCAATGTGGGGGAAATATAGCATGTGATAGCTTTTCCCCTAGCACAATCACTTCTCATAACATCACTCCAACATGGGGGAAAGCTAGCGTGTGCTAGCTTTCCATATTGCAGAAGCACAAGTGCATCTTGAACAACATCATACCAACATGGGGGAAAGCAAGCACATGCTAGCTTTATCTCTTGCACAAGCACAAGCACATCTTGAACAACATCATTTTAGCATGGAGGAAATCTTGCAGAAGCTAGTATTCCCTCTTGCATAACCATAAGCTCATCTTTAACATCATTCCACCGTCAAGTAAATCTAGCTTGTGCTAGCTTTCCCTCTTGAACAAGCACAAGTGCGTCTTGAAACAATATCATTCCACCGTGGGGGAAAGCTAGTTTATGTTCGATTTCCCTCTTGCAAAAGAACAAGCACGTCTCGAACAACATCATTCCACCATGGGGGAAAGCTAGAGCATGCTAGCTTTCCCTCTTGCACAAGAACTAGCGCATCTAAAAAATCATCCGACCATGGGGGTAAGCTAGCACATGCTAGTTTTCCCTGATGCACAAGAACAAGCTCATCTCAGACAACATCGTTCAATGTGGGGGAAAGCTAGCATGTGCTATTTTTCCCCTTAGCACAATCACATCTCGAATAACATCATTCCACCATGTGGGAAAGCTAGCACATGCTAGCTTTCCATCTTGAAGAAGCACATGTGAATCTCGAACAACTTCATTCCACCATGGGGGAAAGCTAGTGCGTGCTAGATTTCCCTCTTGCACAAGCAGAAGCGCATCTCAAATAACATCATTTGAGTGTGGAGGAAAGCTTGTGCATGCTAGTCTTCCCTCTTGCAAAACCATAACCTCATCTTGAATAACATCATTCCACCGTCAAGTAAATCTAGCATGTGCTACCTTTCCCTCTTGAACAGGCACAAGTGCATCTTGAAACAACATCATTCCACCATGGGGGAAAGATAGCTTATGTTGGATTTCCTTCTTTGAAAAGCACAAGCACATCTCGAATAACATCATGCCAACATGGGGGAAATCTAGCTCATCCTAGTTTTCCATTTTGTAGAAGCACAAGTGCATCTTGAACAACATCATTCCACAATGGGGGAAATCTAGCACGTGCTAGCTTTCCCTCTTGCACAAGCACAAACACATATTGAACAACATCAATTTAGCATGGAGGAAAGCTTGCACATGATAGCCTTCCCTCTTGCACAAGCATAACCTCATCTTGAACAACATCATTCCACGGTCAAGGAAATCTAGCGTCTGCTAGCTTTCCCTCTTGAACAAGTACAAGTTCATCTTGAAACAACATCATTCCACCGTGGGGGAAAGCTACTTTATGTTGGATTTCCCTCTTGAAAAATCACAAGCACATCTCGAACAACATCATTCTACCATGGGGGAAAGCTAGCACATCTAAAAAATGCTAGCTTTCCCTCTTGCACAAGCACTAGTGCATCTCGAAAATCATCCCACCATGGGGGTAAGCTAGCCCGTGCTAGTTTTCGCTTTCGCACAAGCACAAGCTCATCTCAAACAACATCATTCAATGTGGGGGAAAGATAGCATGTGCTAGATTTTCCCCTAGAGAAATAACATCTTGAATAAAATCAGTCCAGCATGGGGGACGGCTAGCGCGTGCTAGCTTTCCATCTTGCAGAAGCACAGGTGCATCTCAAACAACATCATTCCACCATGGGGGAAACCTAGCGTGTGCAAGTTTTTCCTCTTGCACAAGAACAAGCCCATCTCGAACAATATCAATTTATCATGGAGGAAAGCTTGCATATGCTAGTTTTCCCTCTTGCACAAGCATAAGCTCATCTTGAACAACATCATTCCATCGTCAAGGAAATCTAGCAGGTGCTAGTGTTCCCTCTTGAACAAGCACAAGTGCATCTTCAAACAACATCATTCCACTGTGGGGGAAAGCTAGTTTATGTTGGATTTCCCTCTTGAAAAATCACAAGGACATCTTGAACAACATGATTCCATCGTGGGGGAAAGCTAGCGTGTGATAGCCTTCCCTCTTGCACAAGCACTAGTGCATCTTGAAAATCATCCCACCATGGGGGTAAGGTAATGTGTGCTAGTTTTCCCTTTTGTACAAGAACAAGCTCATCACAAACAACATCATTCAATGTGGGGGAAAGATAGAATGTACTAGCTTTCCCCCTAGCACAACCACATCTCGAATAATAGAATTCCACCATGGGGGAAAGCTAGCGTGTGCTAGCTTTCCATCTTTCAAAAGCACAAGTGCATCTTGAAGAACATCATTCCACCATGGTGGAAATCTAGCGCGTGCTATATTTCCCTCTTGCACAAGGAGAACCACATCTTGAACAACATCATTTTAGCATGGAGGAACGCTTGCACATGCTAGTCTTCCCTTTTGCACAAGCATAACGTCATCTTGAACAACATCATTCCACCATCAAGGAAATCTAGCATGTGATTACTTTCCCTTTCTAACAAACATAAGTGCATCTTGAAACAACATCATTCCACTATGGGGAAAGGTAGTTTATCTTGGATTTCCCTCTTGCAAAAGCACAAGCACATATCAAACAACATGATTCCACTGTGGTGGAAAGCTAGCGCATGCTAGCTTTCCATCTTACACAAGCACTAGCACATCTCGAAAATCATCCCACCATGGGGGAAATGTAGCGCGTGCTATTTTTCCCTCTTGCACAAGCACAAGCTCATCACAAACAACATCATTCAATGTGGCTATGCTATTTTTCCCCCTAGAACAATTACATCTTAAGTAACATCATTCCAACATGGGGGAAACCTAGCACATGCTATCTTTCCATCTTGCAGAAACACAAGTGCATATCGAACAACATCATTCCACAATGGGGGAAAGATAGTGCATGCTAGCTTTCCCTCTTGCACAAGCACAAGCACATGTCGAACAACATGATTTTAGCATGGAGGAAAGCTTGCACATGCTAGTCTTCCTTCTTGCACAAGCATAAGCTCATCTTGAACAACATCAGTCCACCGTCAAGGAAATCTAGCATTTGCTAGCTTTCCCTCTTGAAAAAGCACAAGTGCATCTTGAAACAACATCATTCCACCGTGGGAGGAAACTAGTTTATGTTGGATTTCCCTCTTATAGAAGCACAATAAGATCTCAAACAACATGATTCCACTGTTGGCGAAAGCTAGTGCATGGTGGTTTTCCCTCTTGCACAAGCACTAATGCATCTCAAAAATCATCCCACCATGCGGGTAAACTAGCGCATGCTAGTTTTCCCTCTTCAACAAGCACAAGCTCATCTCAAGCAACATAATTCAAAGTGGGGGAAAGCTAGCATGTGCTAGCTTTCCCCCAGTAGAATCACATCTCGAATAACATCATTCCAACATGGGGAAAGCTAGCGCGTGCTAGCTTTACATCTTGCATAAGCACAAGTGCATCTCCAACAACATCATTCCACCATGGGGATAAGCTAGCGCATGCTATCTTTCCATCTTGTACAAGCACAAGTGCATCTTGAACAACATCATTTTAGCATGGAGGAAAGCTTGCACATGCTAGTCTTCCCTCTTGCACAAGCATAAGCTCATTTTGAGCAACATCATTCCACCGTCAAGGAAATATAGCATGTGCTATCTTTCCCTATTGAACAAGCACAAGTCCATCTTGAAACAACATCATTCCACCGTGGGGAAAAGAAATTTTATGTTGGATTTCCCTATTGAAAAATCACAAGCACATCTCAGACAACATCATTCCACCATGGGGGAAAGCTGGCGCATGCTAGCCTTCCCTTTTGCACAAGCACTAGCGCATCTCAAAAATCATCCGACCATGTGCGTAAGCTAGTGCGTGCTAGTTTTCCCTCTTTCACAAGCACAAGATCATCTCAAACAACATCATTCAATGTGCGGGAAAGTTCATGTGCTAGCTTTCCCCCTAGCTCAATCACATCTCGAATAACATCATTCCAACATGGGGGAAAGCTAGCACATGCTAGCTTTCAATCTTGTAGAAGCATGTCAAGTGCATCTAGAAGAACATCATTCCACCATGGTGGAAACCTAGTGTGTGCTAGTTTTCCCTCTTTCATAAGCACAAGCGCATCTCGAACAACATTGTTTTAGAATGGAGGAATGCTTGCACATGCTAGTCTTCCCTCTTGCACAAGCATAAGCTCATCTTGAACAACATCATTCCATTATCAAGGAAATCTAGCGTGTGCTAGCTTTCCCTCTTGAACAAGCACAAGTGCATCTTGAAACCACATCATTCCACTGTGGGGGAAAGCTAGTTTATGTTGGATTTCCCTCTTGCAGAAGCACAAGTACACCTCGAACAACATGATTCCACCGTGGGGGAAAGCTAGCACATGCTATATTTCCCTCTTGCACAAGCACTAGCGCATCTCGAAAATCATCCCACCATGGGGGTAAGCTAGCGTGTGCTAGTTTTTTGTCTTCCACGAGCACAAGCTCATCTCAAACAACATCATTCAATGTGGGGGAAAGCTAGCATCTGCTAGCTTTCCCCTAGCACAATCACATCTCAAATAACATCATTCCAACATGGGGGAAAGCTAGTGTGTGCTAGATTTCCATATTGTAGAAGAACAAGTGCATCTAGAACAACATCATTCCACCATGGGGGTAAGCTAGTGCATGTTATATTTCCCTCTTGCACAAGCACAAACGCATCTCGAACAACATCATTTTAGCATGGAGGAAAGCTTGCACATGGTAGTCTTCCCTCTTGCACAAGTATAATATCATCTTGAACAACATCACTCTACTTTTAAGGAAATCTAGCGTGTGCTAGCTTTACCTCTTGAACAAGCACAAGTGCATCTTGAAACAACATCATTCCATCGTGGAGGAAAGCTAGTTTATGTTGGATTTCCCTCTTGCAGAAGCACAAGCACATCTCGAACAACATGATTCCACCATGGGGGAAATCTTGCGCATGCTATATTTCCCTCTTGCACAAGAACTAACACATCTCGAAAATCATCCCACCATGGGGGTAAGCTAGTGCGTGCTATCTTTCCCTCTTCAACAAGCATAAGGTCATCTCAAACAACATCATTCAATGTGGGGGAAAGATAGCATGTGCTACCTTTCCCCCAGCACAATCACATCTCGAATAACATCATTCGAACATGGGGAAATCTATCACGTGCTATCTTTCCATCTTGCATAAGGACAAGTGCATCTCAAACAACATCATTCCACCATGGGGATAAGCTAGCGTGTGTTGTCTTTCCATCTTACAAAAGCACAAGTGCATCTCAAACAACATCATTTTAGCGTGGAGGAAACCTTGGACATGATAGTCTTCCGTCTTGTACAAGCATAAGCTCATCTTGAACAACATAATTCCACCGTCAAGGAAATCTAGCATGTGCTAGCTTTCCCTCTTGAACAAGCACAAGTGCATATTTAAACAACATCATTCCACCATGGGGGAAAGCTAGTTTATGTTGGATTTCTAACTTGCAAAAGCACAAGCACATCTCAAACAACATCATTCCACCATGGGGGAAATATGGCACATGCTAGCTTTACCTCTTGCACAAGCACTAGTGCATCTCGAAAATCATCTGGCCATGTGGGTAAGCGAGTGTGTGCTAGTTTTACCTCTTGAACAAGTAGAATATCATCTAAAACAACATCATTCAATGTGTAGGAAAGCTAGCATGTGCTAGCTTTCCCCCTAGCACAATCACATCTCAAATAACATCATTCCAACATGGGGGAAAGATAGCGCGTGCTAGCTTTCAATCTTGAAGAAGCACAAGTGAATCTAGAACAATATCATTCCACCATGGCGGAAAGCTAGCATGTGCTAGTTTTCCCTCTTGCACAAGCACACGTACATCTCGAACAACATCATTTTAGAATGGATGAACTCTTGCACATGATAGTCTTCACTCTTGCACAAGCATAAGATTATCTTGAACAACATATGTCCATCGTCAAGGAAATCTAGCATGTGCTAGCTTTCCCTCTTAAACAAGCACAAATGCATCTTGAAACCACATCATTCAACTGTGGGGGAAAGCTAGTTTATGTTGCATTTCCCTCTTGCATAAGCACAAACACACCTCAAACAAGATGATTCCACCATGGGGGAAAGCTAGCGCATGCTATCTTTCCCTCTTGCACAAGCACTAACGCATCTCAAAAATCATCCCACCATGGGGGTAAGCTAGCGCGTGCTAGTTTTTTGTCTTCCACAAGCACAAGCTCATCTCAAACAACATCATTCAATGTGGGGGAAAGCTAGCATGTGCTATCTTTCCCCCAACACAATCACATCTCGAATAACATCATTCCAACATGGGGGAAAGCTAGCATGTGCTAGATTTCCATATTGCAGAAGAACAAGTGCATCTCGAACAACATCATTCCACCATGGGGGTAAGCTAGCACATGCTAGATTTCCCTCTTGCACAAGTACAAGCACATCTCGAACAACATTATTTTAGCATGGAGGAAAGCTTGCACATGGTAGTCTTCCCTCTTACACAAGTATAAGCTCATCTTGAACAACATCACTCCACCTTTAACAAAATCTAGCGTGTTCTAGCTTTCCCTCTTGAACAAGCACAAGTGCATCTTGAAACAACATCATTCCACCATGGGGGGAAGCTAGTTTATGTTGGATTTCCCTCTTGCACAAGCACAAGCACATCTCGAACAACATGATTCCACCATGGGGAAAAGCTAGCGCATGCTAGCTTTACCTCTTGCACAAGCACTAACGCATCTCGAAAATCATCCCACCGTGGGGGTAAGCTATCGTGTGCTAGTTTTCCCTCTTCCACAAGCACAAGCTCATCTCAAACAACATTATTCAATGTGGGGGAAAGCTAGCATTGTGATAGCTTTCCCCCAACACAATCACATCTCGAATAAAATCATTCCAACATGGGGGAAAACTAGCACGTGCTAGCTTTCCATCTTGTAGAAGAACAAGTGCATCTCAAACAACATCATTCCACCATGGGGAAAATATAGCGTGTGTTAGCTTTCCCTCTTGCACAAGGACAAGAACATATCGAACAATATCATTTTAGCATGGAGAAAAGCTTGTAGATGCTAGTGTTCCCACTTGGACAAGCATAATCTCATTTTGGAGAGCTAGTTTATGTTGGTTTTCCCTCTTGCAAAATCACAAGCACATCTCGAACAACATCATTCCACCATGGGGGAAAGCTAGCGCATGCTAGCTTTTCCTCTTCCACAATCATAAAATCTTCTTGAAAATCATCCTACCATGGGGGTAATCTAGCACGTGATAGTTTTCCCTCTTGCATAAGCACAAACTCATCTCAAACAACATCATTCAATGTGGTGGAAGGCTAGCATGTGCTAGCTTTCCCCCTAGCACAATCACATCTCGAATAACATCATTCCAACATGGGTGAAATCTAGCGCGTGATGGCTTTCCATCTTGCAAAAGAACAAGTGCATCTCAAACAAGCACAAGCACAAGCATGCTAGCTTTCCATCTTGTACAAGCACAAACACAAGCACATCATTCCACAGTGGGGGAAAGCTAGCGCATGCTAGCTTTCCCTCTTGCACAAGCACTAACACATCTCAAAAATCATACCACCATGGGGGTAAGGTAGTGTGTGCTAATTTTTCCTCTTCCACAAGCACAAGCTCATCTCAAACAACATCATTCAATGTGGGGGAAAGCTATCATGTGCTAGCTTTCCCCCTATCATAATTACATCTTGAATAAGATCATTCCAGCATGGGGGAAAGCTTGTGCATGCTAGATTTCCATCTTGCATAAGCATAATTACATCTCGAAAAACATCATTCCACCATGGGGGAAAGCTAGCACGTGATAGATTTCCCTCTTGCACAAGCAGAAGCGCATCTCCAACAACATCATTTTATCAAGGAGGAAAGCTTGCACATGCTAGTCTTCCCTCTTCCACAAGCATAAGCTCATCCTGAACAACATCATTCCACATCAAGGAAATCTAGCATGTGCTAGCTTTCCCTCTTGAATAGGCACAAGTGCATCTTGAAAGAACATCATTCCACCGTGGGGGAAGGTTAGTTTATCTTGGATTTCCCTCTTGCAAAAGCACAAGAACATCTCGAACAACATCATTCTGTCATGGGGAAAAATGAAGGCATGCTTGCTTTCCCTCTTGCACAAGCACTAGTGCATGCTAGCTTTCCCTCTTGCACAAGCATTAGCGCATCTCGAAAATCATCCCACCATGGGTGTAAGCTAGTGCATACTAGCTTTTCCTCTTCCACAAGAACAAGCTCATCTCAAACAACATCATTCAATGTGGGGGAAAGCTATCATGTGCTAGCTTTCCCAAAGAAAAATCACATCTCGAATAACATCATTCCAGCATGGGGGAAAGCTAGCGTGTGCTAGATTTCCTTCTTGCATAAGAACAAGTGCATCTCGAACAACATCATTCCACCATGGAGGAAAGCTAGCACATGCTATCTTTCCCTCTTGGATCAAAAGAATGGGGGGGCAGGGTGCCTAGGCATCCCGCCCCCCATTTGTTTTGGGGTGGGAGCTGTGCCTAGACGTCCCCCACATTGGGGAAATGTTTCCTCCCATTTCCCAAAAATGGGGACATGGGTAAATGTTTCCCCAGGCACCCCCCTGCCCTTGAAGCATGGGAAACATGGGGGGCGCATCCCCCTAGAACATTGAAAAATTTGGTACCATGTCTCTGCTCCAAGTTAATTATCATTCTTGTTTGTTTATTCAGTTTATTTTTGTTGTTGTCTAGTGTCTTCTTCTCACTCTCTATTGTCTTCTTGTCTTGTTGACTACGGAGCCATAGAATCTAAAGTGTATTCCTTGCTTATGTAACCAACAACTTTTCTTTAGTTTGTAGAAATCCATTTGAATACCTGTGATTTCTTCCCCATGCTCTTCAAGGATGCCCATTATCTTTTGGAACTGGTTTTGTTGTTGTGCCTCCAATTTATGGACCAAATCTGACAGGGTTCTCATTGAAATGTCATTGCTTTGCAAATATTCCCCATGTCTTTGCTATTGCCTATGAACATCCTCAATTTGTTTCTGAATCCATGATTCTCCAAGTCCAGTGTTGTGCACTCCTTGCACCACTAAGACCTCTAGTAGTAGTATCTTGTGTATCCAAAGTGTGGTTGAAATTCTATTTGGGATATTGAAAGGGTTGAGAGACACAGGGAGGCAGAGCTTCCAACTCTCGATTAGCCTTTCCAAACAAGGATCAGACCAGAGAGGATCCATATCCTTTCTCCTTCACATAATTCCTCTAAAAACAAACCAATAGCTTAAAACTTTACAACAAAGTATCTGCCTTTCCATTATTTTCTCATAGGGCATGATCGAGAGTGTGTTTGTTCATCTTCTGGGCTAGCTTTGTAGATTTGGAAATGATTGAGTCCAATTGGAGATCCTTTGGTGGCTCGTTGAAGACGAGGGATTTAATGATGATCCTTGAATCTCCTATAATTACCAGCTCATTTATCCCTAGACCGATGGTGATAAACATGCCTCGGAGAAGAGTGTAAGATTTTGATTGGTTATTTGTCACTATCCCTAGCTCCCAAGCATAGACAGATACATGTTTTCCTTCAGGGTCAAAGATGACCCCCCCACTAATGCCATCCCTAAGATGGAAATGATATTAAACCTAATGATGGAACATGCTTTACATCTTGTTAAAAATGTAAAAAATCTTGAGCAACAATAGTGCCAAAATTGGTGAAGAGCATGTGAGGCTCCCCATTTAGAAGATGGATGATGTGAATTATTAAAGAAAGCAAGGATGAGGAAATGTGTAAAACTATAAGCATTCAGCCTTGTTTCGTTAGTTTTGAAGAGTAGCCTGGAAATGCAAGTTTCCGTTAGCCTGTTATAATTAAGCAATTGCGTGCTAATGGTTTGTATGAAATTCCATGAAGAGGAACAACAAAGTCTCAAACCTCTCTTGGAGTCGTCTCTCAACCTGATATCCAGTCCCACTTGGTTGCATGAATATTTTTCAGCAATCAAAACATTTTTCTGAACAGGACGATTCAAACATAGGTGATGAAAACCTTCCAATCTCCATTGACGATCATAGTGTTCCTCAGGATTTGGTTTGTAATGGAAAAAATGCATCCTTATCCTTATCTTTTTTAAGAATGTTGTGAATTATTAAAAAAATCAAGGATGGGGAAATGTGTAAAACTGTAAGCATTCAACCTTGTTTTGTTAGTTTTGAAGAGTAGTATGGAAATGCAAGTTTTTGTTAGCTTGTTATAATTGCACAGTTGCATCCTAATGGTTTTTATGACATGCCATGAAGAGGAAAAACAAAGTCTCAAACCTCTCATGGATCCATCTCTCAACTTGATATCCAGTCCCACTTTGTTGCATGAAGAATTTTTAGCAATTGACACATTTTTCTGAATATGATGATTCAAACATAGGTGATGAAAACCTTCCAATCCCCATTGAAGATCATAGTGTTGCTCAGGATCTGGTTGGTAATGGAAAAAATGCATCCTTATCCTTATCCTTTTTATGGATGTTGTGAATTATTAAAGAAAGAAAGGATGAGAAAATGTGTAACACTGTAAGCATTCAACCTCGTTTTGTTAGTTTTGAAGAGCATCCTGGAAATGCAAGTTTCTATTAGCCTATTATAAATGAACATTTGCATGCTAATGGTTTGTATGACATGCCATGAAGAGGAAAAACAAAGTATCAAACCTCTCTTGGAGCCGTCTCTCAACCTGATATTCAGTTCCAGTTGGTTGCATGAAGATTTTTTTAGTGGCAAGGAAGATGTATTCTCCACCTTCATTGATCCTATTGAAGCTTGGATGGAATCAATTGGCGAGAGTGACATCAGTCAAAGAATGAAGTTTCATCCATGTTCTCCAAAAGTGTAGGAAGCAAAGTGTTCAAAGGACCAGCCCGTCTTGGATGCAACTGGCAATGTCCCTACTTTGGTTCATGACCAAATACAAGGGAGGAAATTGTCTCTGATGTGATCCTCTGGAGGTTGCACTGGAAATATGATTTTACTTAACTGTTTTTGTCTTGCATGGGTTGGAGTAGGTTGGAGGAAATATAAATCTCATAATGGCATGTTGGAGGACATATAAATAGTACATTACTTTGTTCCAACAGCACAAGTCAACCAAAACAAAATTGGTCATGTATAGGTGGAACCTAATAGAATTCGAAAAATAGGTCTGCTCTGGAATAGTACCTGTTACAACTCATATTGTATAAGGTTCCATCTTGTGATTTTCACCATAAGCCTATTGAATCCCCTATTTATTGTAATATTCATCATACAATGAATGTGCATAAGGAGGAACCATTTGAAAGCTTTCCCTCAACCCTATACTTGATGAATATAAAGGAGAATGAAATTGAAACAAACCATGCTCTTGCTATCTGGATATCTCAACCCTATCACCTTTGATAAGATTTACCTCTACAAGCAAATGACTTGCTTTTATATTCTCAAAACCGGAAAAATAATTGAATTGATTTAAATGTTGGGATACTCTTGGATAACAGGTTCAACCTTGTGAGAACTATTAAAATCCATAAAAGTGGAGATAATCATTTATCACCATCCCTAAAAGTGGAGATGGTATTGGAATGGTATGGTATTTGTTTTGGTCATTTGAATAATTCTTCAAATAATTGTTTAATGGTCATTTGAAAGGCTTTCATGGAAAAATGAAGTAAGGACAATCTTATTTCAGGTGACCATATAGGATCATTTTGAAAACATGTTTTTAAACAATATATCTCTTGAAATCTAGTTTTTAAATCCATTTTGAAATTTTCAATTTGGATCACAAGTCAAAAATATATGATCAAAATAGAAACTAGGTCTCAAGTGAAATTTTGAGGACAGAGTTAGTACAGCCTTGATTTGAGGGGTCTAATGGAAACATTTTTACATGATATTTATATAAAATGTAGCCCTTGGAATCTAGTTTCCAAATCAATTTGAATCACCTCAATCTGATATCGTATGAAAAATTTATGCTCAAAATACTAACTACTTGTAAAAAAAAATCTGCATGGTGACAATTCTAGGTCTTGATTGTTCATAGGCATATTTCACATATAAAATCATCTTATTTTCAAAACCTGTTTATATGGAAGATATATATGCAAGTCTAGTTCGAAAAACCATTTGAATCATCCCATTTAGAAGTCAAATGAAAAAGTTATGACTCATTTAGTGACTACATGTCTTCAAATCGGCATAGTAAAAGTCTGCCTCCTAGGTTTGTTCATCAAACATTTTGTGATATCAAACCTAAGGGTTTAAAAAACATGTTTCTACTGAATACAGAAAAATGAATCTACTTTACTCTCCAAGTGTAATCACATCGATCAGATCTTTAACGAAAAAGTTAAACTCCAAATAGTGATTGTTGGTCTAGTCAAACATTCACAAGCAACTCTATCAAACAATGAATTGTTCATCATTTTTAGCATATCATATTTGGAGTGAATTGTCTTCAATGTTATATGTAGATATGGGTTCTATAGTCATCGTGGTATCATAAGGCATGAACAAAAAATTATGCTTGAATAAAGAAAATATGTGCAACATCGAACCACTTTATGGATGCATTAATCTAGTTACTGTGTAGCCTTCAATTAACTGAGAAATGTCAGGTTTATCTACAAGAATTTAGATTTTTGTGATGTTAACCTCTTTTTCTAGCTGAATAGTATCTCTACCAATATTATTGTCTCCCTCATTTTGTAGCAGGACCTCACCAGATCGAAGATTAAGAGTTTTTAATATGGAATTTGTGATGAAAAAATAATCAAAGACAACTTTTGATAACTAATGAACTTTGATCAATGATCAAATGCCCACAGAACACCCAAATTGACCAACATCTCTACACCGATCTATCTAGTGAGATAACCTCTTTTTCTTACCCAGGTACAACACCATGCCAAACCAGCCTTAATCGACATACCAATGGTGAGATCGGAAGAG